>JAEIFU010000497.1:0-125643 GCA_018904235.1 Lordiphosa stackelbergi
AACGATTAGTAAAATTGAAAATACTTAAAGAATAATAGCAAACAACCTTTCCGTGTCTCTAAGGAGGCACTTAACTGCTAAGCTATTTCAATAACAAATTGTTGCTAAATAAGCAAGTTCAATTGAGCAATTACATCAACTAAAATACGTTTAAACGATTAATCGTACCCCAACTCAAATCTGAATTTAAAAAATTATGTAAATTTTCTAAAGATTCAGCTCTGATTCGGTTGATAAACTCCTCATGGCTAGCTAAATGTATTGAAATATTTTTCTTATGTAACTCACACAGACATATCGAGAGCAGTGGCCGGCAAAACACACATGCTCATTTGGGCAATGAGTATGTGTAATTAGTCACGTGAGAGCGCACTCATTTAACGCTTGTTTGTTGTTGCAAAAGAGAGGAGCACTCTCAGTTAGCACTTGTTTGTTGTTGCACAAGAGAGCAGAGTACTCGCACCTTGTCAATGTATTGGAAAATAGAATCGTGTCCTACATTGATCTAGAGTTTATATTTTTATTTAAGTGAATACATATCTTCGGTTGCTAAATCAGATGGTAAATTATGGCGATTTTGAACTTAATGCTCCAATCTACTTGGCTTTGACAAAAAAGATCTAACATAGAAGCACACTTTGCTGCGTGGTCAACTTTTACTCAGATATAAGTCAGCTGTTCGCTGTTATTTTAGCTCTGTGATTCATTTTTTGATTTTTTGAGTTTTTTCTCTCTCTAAGCGCCGTGTTTTCTTATGTCGACAATAAGCTGAAGTAAAATATTGAGTTCTCACTATGAAGTACCCTTTTCTCAGAATGGAGTTAACATTACTCAAAAAAAAGGCGTTTCAAATTGTGCTTCTATGTTAAATCTTCTTTGGCTTTTAACGGTCGGTTTCAACTCGCTTATGCCCATATGACACTTGCCGATATTGGTGTGTTAGTGTTAGATGTCGTCACACATAACTTTCGATGAAGGGTTTTTTAACTACTCGCATCAAAAGAAGCGTTTACCATCATACATTGGCGTGTTGGCGGCCAATATTGTTTTCGTCGGGAACAATATTGGCGGCCAATACGAGAACTGCTTTGCCGACACTCTGCTTGCAGTTGACATTAGGGGCCAATTTCTCATATACACCTCTCGCTTGCTTTGGTTAAAATTTTATATAAGGGGTCTATAGCTCAACTCTTCTTTCACAATATTGGCAACCAATATCGGCAAGTGTCATAAGGGCATTATATTTAGCTATCTAATGCAGTTACCGAGCAGCTTTGTGCCGCTTCACATATAAATAAAAATCAGTTTAAATTTGAAATGCAAGCGTTTATACAAAATTCTCTCTGCTTGAGTTGGTTCATATATGTGTGTATATATATTTCTTACATTGCTCATAACTAGGTTTTATATTCAATTTGTAACATTCAGATACCAACTTTATACTGTTACTCAACAAATTCTGCGATATAGCCTTGCGGCTCTGGCACATTCTAGAGGTCATCCGCTGGATGATCCAAATGATCTCATTCTTTCTGTATATTTCCTCATAAGAGATTAATGTTGAATGAATGATCAAGTTACTGTCATGGATGATCTAGCCACTATCTCAACATATTTATAGCTATTTTCCGCTAAAAGACTAGATTTACTATCGATATGCTATCGAACTCGTTAAGTGTCAGCAATAGGAGCAGTTGCTGTGTCAATGGCGTTGCCAGAGTGGTTTATATCAGTGGGAAGGGGTTTAGAACAGGAGGAGAAGTATACGAACACCCTTTTTTGAAACCCGATTACGCTTATGAGTTGTTCAAGGCCATGGCAATTGGCAACTGTTCCATTCTTTGTTAAAGAATGTTAAAATGCACTAATACTTCTTATGTATGAATACCGAAAACTTACTATATCGTGGTTGGACTACGAGGCGAGCATGCTGCTTGGCGAACTTTAATTTACAATTGCAGAAATAGCAATTCAATCAGCAGTTCATTGTTTTCGTTAGTGTGGCCGTAAACGACATTCGTCAGTGGAAGAAGGAAAGATCCAAGAATTTTAGCCAGTGGAACAAGGGTACATTGAGAAAAAAAAAAAGAAAATGTTTAATTAAATTTATATTTTAAAAATTTCAAATCGATATTTTTAACATATCATCATATCAAATGATATGAAAAAATTGTTATTTAAATAAGATCGTTATAATCAGGTGAATATCAAAATGAATTTTATCTTACTTACGCACACTTTATTTGATTTGCACCTTTATATCAAGTTAGTTCCTTGATATTCATCCCTTAGTTTTAGTATTAGGAGAATACTAGCTCTTATAGGGCCAAAATAAAGATTTAGTTATTAATTCTGTACCAAAAAGGCAACAATTTTTCGTTGTTCTGAATTGGAGTTAATCATATGTTCTTTCTACTCGATCATATTTAGATCAGCTTACAAAATTTGTGGCGGCTCTCAGTCGCACATGCGATTGACTCGATTCGAAGTAAGTTAAAAGAACTAAATCCATGCGGAGCAGCCTTGGGGCAATTGCAGACGGCACAACAAGTGCAGTACGTTGTTTTCTTAGTAAGATTTATATGAAATCAATATTGAATTATTGCAAATGTGTCTTTTAAAGATAAGATCACTTTGTTGAAATTTACAACGACTTTTAGAATTAAACAAATCAGAAGTGCATTTTTGTTCGTACAGAAATTTGTTGAAATTTTCAAAAAAAATTTTAAATTTTTTGGTTAAACAGACAATTAAAGAATTGTAATTTATAAAGTCATTTAATGCTGAAAAACCTTCTGCCTACGCTTTCTTGTTTTTGAGAATCCTGAAAGGTTTGTAGTCGAGCAAAAAGGTTTCAACAATGGACTAAGATAATTAATTCTAAAGTAAAGGCTTCTAGGTCTTTAACAATTAACAAACAAAAAGACCGAAAGACAAACGTACAAAATCTACATCAAAAAAGCGCCCAGTTTATTGTACATCATTGGAATAGAATTTTAGTTTTGCTACGTCCATCAATCGATACGCTGATACTCTCTCTCCCCCCTCATTAACCATTTAACCCCCAAAGCTTGGCCCCAGCCAGAATAACAACGAGATGACGTAGCTTTATCAACAATGCTGCCTTTTCCCAGAGTGTTCATTTAATTGCTAATTTTATAGACAACTTCATTAGTGCGATAAGACGGCTTAAGTCAATAAGAATCGTAAAAATAATTTTTTTTTTCTTGACATCAAAATCTTCATGTTATGACACAAACAGTTGTCGGGCTCATCAACAAATTTTGCATATCTGTTGAGCAGCAAAGAAAATATTTAGTCTTCAGCTAGCGCCTTTTAAGCTGATAAGAAATCTTGAAGAAAATCGAATCATGAATATGTACGAGGTAGCGGGGCAACCGTTTAATGGATTTGACAGTCGTCGATATCTCGGGCAACTAATTAAATGCAATTTTTGTAGAAATGCACAAACTGGTTTCTGAAAAGGGCAAAAGAGACCGCCGACTCCATTTAAATTTCCATTTCTTGCAGCTGCCTAGACGTGTTTCTTTTTGTTTACTTTTTTATTGACACGTTTTTCGTTTGAATTAAAGTTTTATGACTTCGACTGGAGCAGCAGCAGGAAGTGGTGAGGCAATGCGGGTCAGAGAGTCTACAGAGGAAGTTTTGCAAGTCCAATGATTGATGATTCCCCCAATGTGCTTTGGCTTTCGGTGTAATTAGTATAAAATATCACACATTTCGTTCGGAGGGGGCAAGCTCTTCAAAAAACCATAAACATGTCAATTACCACGTGAGTTACAGGCCAAAAATCAATGCAAACACATCTTGAGGATTCTGTTCCTCTTTCTGTAATAATTTTGCTGTCTGCCTTTATAGACATGCACTTAAAAAACACTCAAGTGCAGGGCCTGACGGGCAGGCGGACCACATAGTACAAACCACCACAAAGGCATCATTAACATTAACCCTTTATGGCGGCACTAAAGTAAAACCACAAAAACGACGCGTGATGAGCACGTTGAGATAAACAAAATACATTTTTGTATTTTTGGTTTTTTTCTCTTTTTGTCTGTAGCAAAGGCAGATTAACTGGAATTTTTACTAAAGAGCACACAGACCGAATTGAACTTACAGTCAAAGCTAAAGACAAAAGCATTGGGAACGGGGAATGGGCATGGAATTGAGTTTGAGTTTGAGGCAGAGGTTTGCTCTGCACAGAGCAGCATTTGATATGTTTCTTTGGATGCGGGCACAGGTCTGCTCCGACTGACTCACCTGAGAGGTTGTGGGATTTGCTGCTGCTGCTGCTGCTGGTGGTTAGTGGCAGCCGTTCGAGTTTCTGCAAAGTGGTTGGGATTGACAGCCGATGTGTGGTTGCGATTCTTGGTTGGAGGTTAAGTGACTGAAAAGTTAATGGCAAATGAAATGGATTAGCGGGAAATGTATTTATTAAGCTTTAAATAAGAGACAGCAGCCGAGATGTGGAAACTGGTTTGTTTTTTTTGGGGGGGTAAAGTTGGAGTAGTGGGTGGCATTTGCTGTATACATTTGGAAAGTAAAAATCATGATTTAGTTGTAGTTCAAGCCAAGCTGGGTGTGAACCACCGGAGGGCATTAATAGCAGCGGCCTACACCATTAAAAGGGGAAGAAAAGAAGATGCAATCGCCACTAACCAATGCGAAATACACAAATAGTTGAGTTGAAAAACGCCGAATGTTATCTGATGCCTAAAAGGACAACACAAGAAGCCCCAAACATGTGTACTTAGCAGAGATTAAAACCGAAACGAATACGGGTTTGGGTTACGGTTACTGTTTTTGGCCGATCGTTTTTTTCCGGTTACGGTTATATTACGGTTGTGGAATATCGGTTACGGTACCGGTTAAGGTTATTAACCTCATTCTGTTTTGGTTGGTGTTGTTGTTCCCGGTTTAATTTGTAAAAAATATATTTAATCATCCAGACAAAATTGGGGACTCATTATAAATTCTACTCCCTGAATACGAACGCTCCACGCTTATTTGTGTGGGTGGTACTGCTAGCAAAACTTTTGATAATTCAAAAAAATCTGGAATTATTGTTCAATATCCGATTATTTTTAATTAGAACTTTTGAAAATCTCCGACCAACTTGGACTTGGACTGTTTTCCAACAATTTAATACAGCTAACTTTCTGCTCGACAGATAAAAACACATTATGTCTCGGATCAAGAAATATTGATCATAGGTAAGCATCATTCTCGAACAGACTTGGTTCTCTAAACTCTAATTCGTGAAACTATAGATTGGTCAATGCTGAGTTCTTCTTTATTTCAAATTAACATTGAATCCAGATAGAACCCTAAGGTTACAAAAAAATCAGAACTAGCTTATGCCAAATTTGAGCCGAAGTTGTACATTTTTGGATCGGCTAAGCTAGCCCGCATCCAGTTTAATATCTCATACATGTGGCCCTGGGTTTCTGCCGTGATGCAAATAAGTCCAGAGACGACGATGTTTGTATTATGATGATATTTAATTAATATTATGTGGATAAATTGTACTTAAAACAATTGGTGTGTGTGTGTGTGTATTAACTTTGGGCGAGTTTAAATAGAACTTCCAAATGCGTCACACTTTTCCGTCCTCTACATTATCCCGGCTCTGATTTAAGTTTATAGAAATTTGTACTATTAGGGAAAACCGAAATTAACCCGTATATTTGTTTCTGTTTCGGTTTTGATAACCGGTTATGGTAATAAAGGTTATAGGGTTACGGTTATAAGAAAACATTTTTTTTTATTTTTACGTTTTCGGTTACTAATTTTAAAGTGTTTTAAGCGGTTAAGGGTTACGGTTTCGGTTACGGTTTTTAATCTCTGGTACTTAGTATATAAAATTGTTTTGTTTTACATTTGGAACACAAAATAGTAAATTATGACGACAAATTAAACAGAATAGAATTTCCTTATACTGTAAGTATGAAATATACATTTATTCTAAGTTACTAAAAGTGGGTTTAGGACACTTATTTGCATAACAGCTTACTTAGATCAACTTTAATATAGAAAATCGTATTAAGTATAATTTAAATATACAAATAAAAAAATATTTCTGTAACACCAAGAGATAGAAAGAGAACACCGACTACTTTTTTGTTTGGTATGCGAACCAAGGTTGGGTGATCTTCCAAAAATACGTCATGCACCGTTACATGGAGTATGTCCAATTCGTTCTATATTTCTATTTCGTTCATTTACGGCGGACAGGAAGAGTATTTCGCCATTTCTGCTAATGTTGCCGTGTTGCAGCCTACTCGTCAATCCTGACTTGTCTAATTATTGTTAAAATGAGCGATGCAGCGGTTTCCCACACATCCTCCTTTTTTTTCGAACCTTCTTCCCATCCTTCTGACCAGTCACGTGAAAAGTTTCTCCTGCTCTTTTTGTAAAAATCCCTTAAATTTAAATCATTTGCTACGCAATTTAATGCTTTGTGTTTTGTCATAAAGTGACACAACATTTAAAAGTTAAAAAATTAACAAATTAAAGTTACAATAACTTTTTATCCGTTATTCGTTATCCAGTTCGAACAGGTATTAACTATGATTTGAATTATTTAACAATTTGGATATTGTGGTTTATCTTTTAAAACAAAGCAAAATCAGAAATTACATTTTTTGATTGTTTTTTTCGTTTACTTTTTGTACTTTCACTTAAGCTTTTAGTTGTGATGCCGATCGATTCCGATGCTCATATTTAGTATCATTTATTGTTAATAATAATAGATTAAAATAGCAAAAGAATCAGCTGCCCGGAGCGCCCGGAGGAGCTGCCCAGCGTCAAAATATTTTGATCCGCATGCAAAAAGTATTTGTGTTTTGTTGTTTTGTTTTTCGTGTTGTTTATGTGTTTGTTATTGTAAATTACAAATTGATCTGTTTTCTTAACTTATTATTAGAAATGTTTATTTTTGGCAATCATTTATAATGCATTTCGTACATATTAGATTTTAAAAGTGGTGCGCACTAAATGGCACTAATGCTAAAAGAGGTCGGAAAATCGTCGATTCGATCCTTTGCAGATTTAAGAAGAGTTGTAGATTTTTAACTTTGCTGTCTGCAAATAATTTTACATCCGGTGTCAAAGCTGCAATCGTACCAATTTGACTGTTATGCAGAAGCATTCAGATTGGCCTGATTTGATGCTCTCTTTCACAGTGACAAAACGACCAAATCAAACATTAAATGACGCAAATGGTTAAGCGGAATATATGATGATGGATGCCTATTCAACTTAAAACCACTTACTTATTCGACGTTCTATGAACTTCAAAATTTCTTATAATATTTTACCCAGTTACGATAATGTTCTACAAGCTAAAACTCACAGTTATTCAAGTAGCATTAGTGTAAGTGAATCACTCGCTGAAGTTGATTTACAAAGTAAAGTTAATCATTCAGTTTCACGTATACTGAATCGTCAATCAAAATAAAGAGTCTGTTTTTGAATTATTTATTGATTAATTAATTATTTTATTGACAAATTTTCTGTTCAGAAGTATTTTAAGAAATGATATACTCGTATTTTGATTCAAATACATATAAATAAATGGGTGGCATGGGCTTCTGGGCGTATAACCATGCCCATTTTTTTCAAAATATATTTATAGTATTGTTATAGGCTTACAGTTTAAATTATAGACCGGAAGGACACCTACAACTATTTTTGTCGCCTACTTCCATACAAGTCCGACCACTGTGGGCTCTCCTCTTTTTCTTTGCGAGTTTATGTATTGTACAGACCTGCAAAAGCAACATCATTTATGTCTCTCTTCTCTCTCTCCTATGCCTCGGGCAAATTCGAACGCACCAACTATGTTGCTTATGCGTAGTCAGCGCTCGCCTCGCACAGCAACGACCACACACACTCACACAAACAAAAATCGGGTTTCTCTTTTTATTTCTCGTGGTTGTTCTTGCTTGAGATAAATTTTGTGCTCATTCGCTCGTTCTGGGCATCCCTGCCCTAAAAGATTCATGGTTTGAAGCCACTGGGACAGGTGGTGGTTTACATCTCCGTGGCTTCGGTTAAGCCACTCCTCTTCTCCGTTCTATCTCTTTTGTTATGCTCGAAGACTCCTATCGTGCTTTACTCGCTTTTGCTTCCAAGTCTTCGGGCATCCTGTTAAGATATCCTTCCTGCTGAACATCGTATTAGCCCTTTCAACCACTAGAATATAAACATATGTACCCACAGTTCAAAGATACATTCACACATTTGTCCTAAAATATTTTGCAGGATATCTTAATTTAATTCTTATTTTAATTTTGATAAAACAAATTTTTCATATCAATTAAATCGTAATTTTTAAATACAAATTTATTTATATAAATTTTTTACTAATTTTCATATAAAAAATTTAAAATTAAATGTTTTTTTTTCGAAATTTTTACCGCCTTGGACTAGAACAAGTTGGGTTCAGACTTCAAAGAACTCTTGAACCAAATCATAATCCGGTTTGATTTTGAAATAATTTTAGATCAGGGTTTGTCAACAAGAGCGAGTTGCAAAAAGCCACGCTGTTATAGAGCATCCCACTTGTCAAAAAAAGGAATTTGTTTTTCATAGAGAAAATTGAATTCCCACCAAGTATGCACTACTCAACAGTATATTTCAGATCTTCTGATTAATAACCATACTTACGCAAGCAGCCTCAAGTCCTAATAAAAATTTTCCTCCACTTGTCTTAAGTCTCTTCAACCCTCTTCTAATTATCTTTGTGCCTTTTTAGTACTCTCGCCAAGCGCTGTCCATTACCCACTGCAATTATTTTCAAGTGCATAGATCAAAGTTGCTTTATTAAAATAAAAAATAAGAAAATATATAAAGAAAATCTCCCACAAACTGGGCAAAAAAGGTCAATTTAATCTTCATAAAATTGCTTAGATTTCCGCCCCGTCTCCTTCTGCCCACAGTAGCTCCAAAAACAAATAACCCAAGGGCCAGCAGCAACCGAGAGATGAGAGATGGAAGAAAGAGAGAAAATACGTATAAACATCATTTAAAATGCTAATATCCGCAGTTATGTGCATTTCAACTTGACTTTAATTATTGTTATTGCCCAAGTTAACAATCTGCACCGTCGACGTCGTCGGCTGCTCATTTCGAGCCAGCCTGATGGACTGACTAACTGCCTGGCTGCCGGGCATTGAAACCGTGGACCTCCAGCTTCTAATCAAGCGCCGCCTGCTAGATATTTTTTCTTCCTTCCTTTCGTTTCGCTTGCTGTTTTTAATATGTAAGAGGTTGTAAATTTAATGGCCTGACCAGGCCATTTGGGAGCCGGCAGCGCTAGGGCGAGGTAATGAAAATCAAACAGCGCCAACTGTCATTAAACTAATCTTTGTAATTCAATAGCCCCAGACGGCGATGACAGTCCTCAAAAACCATCATGTTCACATCCTGTCTCCGCGCGTGATTTGTTGTAAGTGCATGCTTTTTTCTCTCTCTCTGCTCTTCCCGTAATGAATTACTTTAAGTTTGCATTTGGAGTATGCCGTCGTCTGGTTAGGTAAGTGCACGGCAGCCGCAAATTATAATGCTGCCTGCACTTTTGAACTTAGCTGGTTGCAACTTTTTCGGGTGGTCCAGGAGGAGGAGGAGGCTAAGCAAATTGCAGTTCGGCTGATTGGACTTGGGTTGCTGCTAGGATAAAGACAAAAGAAAGTTGCTTGAAGAGTTGGTGTCTGTATGTGGCATTGAGAAAGAGGTGAGTTTGGGGCAACTTAAATTACGCTCTGGTTAAGGCGCTTTGGACAGTTTGGAAACGAGCACAGGGGTCAAAGAAGAATTCAAAGGGAGCTGTTGAGTTCAGTGTAAAAAAATAATTGTTAAGGAAACTTTGAAAGTAAACGGTGTGTACTTAAAATGTTTGATCCATTTAAAAAAAAATGGCAAAGCAAGAAAGTTCAGCACCATTTGAAGTTTTGTTAATTTTTATGATTGGAAACTAAACGGCTAAGAGAATAACGTGTCAAAAATTTAATTATTAAATAATAGTTGGTTGATACGCTAACACAGCGATTGACACGCCTGGCCCGCAGGGGCCGAACACATACCGATGCTTGTGCCAAGAGACCTTTTCCGGAATTTCATAGGTTTGCAGCCTTGGTTTGCGTCATGAAGTTTGACTTCAACTCATCTAACAACACGAGTAAATAAAAATGAAAAACCCGCAATATTCAACAATGAAGCAAAGAGAATGATCAGAAAACTAAAAGACACAACTATGAATTGACGCTTTGCCAGCTTAGACTTTACACTAAAGCTTTACCCAAAATTAAAAAGAATGCTACATACGTTCAAACCAAAGGTTTGGATTCGAACCTTGGTTTAAGAAAACTAAATTTTTGAAATTTTTGTTTTATTTTATCAATCAGGACTGCAAACCTTTCAAAAATCGGCAGGGACTCACTCCAAGGTTCGAACCGGAGAAACTTTTTGGGTTTGGTTTCAAGGAGCGGGTTCAAAAGGTCGCTGAACCTAGGTTCGGGTTCGAACCGGAGTTCAAGAATAATTTTGTTCTTTGCTAATACAGAAAACAAATACATGAGTTGAAACATAAGTAAAGTCTATTTTCTTCCTCCAGATTGCTGCTAAGTGTCAGATAAGCTGAAAATTTACTCTGCTATTTGTAAGTTTATGTGATCTATGTTGAAGATGACGGTCCTTTAAACTTTTTATCTCACCCTGCGGGAGCCTACTTCGCGATCAGCAAACATTTGCCTCCATTGGTAACCTAGCCGTGTGTTATGATTTTTGCTGACGGTGTTCTTACTGTTGAAGCGCAGCAGCGTTTTATTTATTTATAGAAGTTTAGAGGCTTGATAATATTATAAGGAAGAGCGAACAGCTGACTAATTTCTGACAGAAGCGGTGTCGATATTGCAACCGTTCAGTCTATATATTTTAAATTAATGCTTCTAAATAGCCTTTAAATAGAGTCATACACATACACCACAAAGGAGGATTGTCGAGTGTACAGCTGTTTCAAGATACACCCGGTTCTATCATCAGCAGGCTTTGCCTATCTTCACCAAGTCGGCAGAGGCCATTGCTATGACTGTTTGGGAATTCCATAGGCAGCACAAGAGCAAAAACAAATTAACAGAAGACTTCTGAATTCTTCTGTATTAGTGCGGGAAATTCTCTCCCCTCAGTTAACACACTTGGTATAAGTTAATCATTAGTGCGTCTTCCAGCAATCTTTCATTATTACTGACTCTATCGCTGGATAAAACAAATATATGAGTAGAAAAAGTGCGGTGGACTTATACTTGTGGCGTAGGAACAGTTTATAAAACAAACGCGACATTTTTAAGTTCTTTACAATGATTGTTCTGCCAAAACTTTAAAGCAGAGATTGTTTTTCATCTTTAAGCGTAGTATACACTTCCACCAAAGAACTGCCAAAACAAAAATACCAAAAGTGACAATTCTTTTGTTTTGTGACAGTGTGACCAGATTGTAAGATGTATGCATGTAATATGGTCACATTGCCTAGAGCGTTGTTTTTGGTTTGATTTTAAATTATAAGTTTCACAATCAGTAAATACAAATGATTAACATGCGTTCTTCACGGCCCTGATGAGCAGATATGGCAATTTAGTAATGATTAAATTCATAATTATTACCCAGTTTAAATTTGGTTGAAGTCTCACGGTGTTTTGTAGCTTGCTTTGAAAATTGCGCTCAATCATTGATGGGAAAATTATTCAAATTTCACCCGACTTCGCATATTTGTGTATCGACAATGTGCGATACCTGTTGAAATAATTAAAATTAATTATTCAGGGAGCTATCGATAACAATACAGAAAATACGGATCTAGTATTTTATCGGTATTTAATTGAGGCCTTTTTGTTGGAAGTGTGGACTGCCACCAAAGAGACTGCCAAAGGGCTTTGGCACAAAAATTTTTGTGAGTTTTTTTTTATATGGAGTTTTTTGTTTTGGCAAGTCTTTGGTGGAAGTGTATACTACGCTTTATCAGGAACATGGCATAGAACCAATAATTATTTCATTTATTATTATTAAAGCTTTAATTTATTAGTTCCTTTTGAACATTATACAATTAAGGTCTCTAATTAGTTGTGAATTGATGCCTCCTTTTCCAAATAATTTGTACAAAACTTTCACATTAATTCTTACATCTTCACAATTCCGTATGGCGCTTAAAGCAAAATGTTTCTTTGGAAACTGTTTTTATTCCAAGGCTTACAAATATTGGCAAAAAGGCCAATATGACGTTTATAGCATTTAGAAAAAAAAATGTAATGGAAGATGTTTTTTAAACTAAACCTTTTTCTACTTTTTGTTGCTCCGCTTCTGGAGAATTCCAGAGTCTCCAACTCCGGAACGGCTTAACTCCGAACCGGTTTGCAGCCCTGATATCAATAGCTATCGTCTGTAGTCGTATGGACCATTGGTAATGGGTATCAATCATGCGTCCCCTTCCAACTGTCCTACACTGAAACATGCCCCTTACTCTATTTCCCTTCTCAAAGACGAAATATCCAGAATTTGGATTAAAATCATATCCGAACCGAATAGCTTCAGTGGGGTTTTTTCAATTCTCTTTTGCTCATGTCTTTCACTGACTCATTCAAAGTGTCTTTTGCGTTTGGATGCGTGGTTGTGATTGAGGCGGCTGTGCGTGTGTCTCAGTCAACGATCTTTGTATATACATACAGTCGTTTCGTGGGTCTCTCTCAAAAGTGTCCCTTTAAGTTGTTATTGGCAGACAGGGTCATATGTTTTGCTTAACCGAAAGTACGCAAAAGAGAAGTCAAGAGGAGAGAAATAAAGTATTTGGCTCAGTAAGTGAGCGTGGTTTCTACATTTTGTTTGTTTTGTCACTGAAATGATTGAATTGAAAGAACTGTCGACACTTACTAATAGTCAAGATACGCGCTCCAAAAGCTCAGTGTAAAATCGATGATTATCTGACATATAGCAGCTATCTAGGAGAACAGAAATCGGCCCTAAATATGATATTTCTGCTGTTAAGCACACTTGCCCGGGGTCCTGCACTTATAGACCACTTACGACTAGCCTTAAGCTGGACTTCTGTTCCACTCTGGACAATTCATGCGGAAACACACGGGTAACTAATTGCATTCGCTGCTCTCGCCTGACAGGCAGCATAAAAATTAATAACATATTGGCAAAAATGCATTAAGCGGGTGGGGGGGGGGGAAACAGCAACAACACGCATCTCCCTCTCGACTAAATAAATATTGCAATCAAATTCAATAACCTGCTGGCAAGATACTGGCCAGGAGGCACACACTGACTCGATCGAAATGAAGCAATTTGCAAACGACGACAACAGGAGGCCAGCAGAAGCCTCCTTGTTGGCTTCATCATAGGCTGGAGCAGGCCTAGTCACAGACCCATGAATAATGGCCAAACATTAAGACACCCAAAATGCAATCAAGCATGTAAAACTTAATTGAAATATAAACCGAAAAACGTATTTGTAGTGGTTAACATATCAATAAACCAAGCGTGGAGAGGGGGGAGGCGGCCTGACTCTAAGGCTGAAATTGATTAAAGTTAGGCGCAGGGAGGAGACGGTGCAGACGAGTTGTGTATAACTTAAATTAATCCTTAATTACATAGACAACATCCTGCTGTGTGTAAAACCGCAACAGCTTAACGAACGAGACGAGCTGCCAGACAAAGTTCCCCCCTCCCCCACCCCCTCCCCAGAAATGCCAGTAGTCGTGTGGTGCCGCACGCTTAATGTCAATTAATTTATAAGAAAATTTCCTCCTGCGCAACTGGTTTCTTTTTCTCAGTTGCTACCGCAGTCGAAGGCCTAATTAATAAAGTCTTCTCCGCTTCTTTGCAGACTGAAAACTGATAATAACGGCGGTGCCTGGTGCCCCAAGCACATGGTCTCGAATGCTTTGAAGGAATATCTACAGGTCGACTTGCAGCAAACGCATGTGGTCACTGCCATACGCACCCAGGGACGGTTTGGCAAGGGTCAGGGCCAGGAGTATACCGAAGCTTATGTGCTGGAATATTGGCGTCCCGGTTTTGATAAATGGCAACGCTGGAAGAACACCCAAGGCAAAGAGGTGGGTGCCTATACAACTAAACACACAACTCCCCTTCAACTTACAGCTAACAATTCTCCACTAGATCCTACCCGGCAACATCAATACCTACAGTGAGGTGGAGAATGCCTTGCAGCCCATAATATTTGCCTCGAAGATACGCATTTATCCCTATGGTCAATATGATCGCACGGTCTGTCTGCGGGCCGAGATTGTCGGCTGTCCCTGGCAAGGTGAGTCCCAGCCAAGTGCACAAAAATTTAAACGAATGCGGATAAAAATGCGACATGAGCAATGATAGTGTGGAAAGGCTAACAGAGTTTTAGTGTCGGCGTTAATTTATCATGGTGCATAGAGGAGGAGCGGCATCCACTCGGTCGTGTGAGTGTGTGTCTATTGGGCCTAGCCAAAACGAGAAAAAAAATGCGGCTTAAGTGTTTGGACTGTTTGGACATACACATTAGCTAGGCAGATGCTGCTTTTACCAAGGAATGCGGAATGTAGATGAGACTGGCATGAAGTAATTTGTGAGCTTAATTTGGTTTAGATTTGCAGAGAATTAGTCCAAGTTATTTAACGAAACACGAACTAGACATTGTAAGCTCAACGGAATAGGTTCAACATCACAAAGAGTAAAATTTCTGTATCTCTTTTATCAACTTGTCGATAATAATAAAATATTTTTGGTGTGTAGAATAATAAGTCTTTAATGAAACATAAAAGTTTGCTGCCTCAAACACTTGTAAATTTTTATTTTTATTTTAAAAAACAACAAAAATTCTAATGTTTTTTTTTGGCTCAGCTGAATAAATTTACAAAATAAAAATTGCAGAAAAATTATATAACGTAATAATTTACTGCTGTTGTATAAATTGGATATTTTAAAAAATTTCAGTATTTGGTACAGCCTAATTCGATTAATATGACTTTATAAATTCGATTTGATTTTTTTGGTATTGATATTTTTTGGTACAGCCTTCTCCAATTATTTTCGAAAATATTAATGTCTGGGGATTTGCGGCGACCAAATATCCATTGAATCCTCCCAAAAATGTAAGAAAACTGAAAAAGAAGTCTTATTTAATACAGTTTTGAAGATATTTGCGTTCATTTTTGACGAAACAAACTGAAGCTCACAAGTCCCCCGCATACTATACAGCACTTTGTTCCATCCAAGTTGAGCTACAGGAATGAAACATATTGCTTGCTCCACGTAATATGCTATCGTGCAGCTTTTCGCACATCATTGAGAGGTGTTTTTTGTTTTACTTTTAGTCTTTTCAAATATCTGGCTCTCCGAATATGCCATTCAGTGGCGTAGATAGGGGGGGATTAAGTTGATCAATCCCCCCCATTGAGTTCTAAAATTGGATTTAAACAGGACAAATTCGTAGATAAACAGAGAAAAAATCGAATGAATGTAAAGAAATAAGATACCAATATATCAAATTTTAAAGACCCACAAAATTAAAAATTTATAAAATTTCGACTTTATCAACCCCCATTGCAAAAAGCTATCTACGCCACTGATGCCATTTACACACTGAGAAAAAAAGGTGTTAGTATCATTAACAAGCACGAGGCTTTGATGTGAAACACGATGCCAAATTTAAGAGCTGTTTAAGGGCTGTTTAAGCACTGTTTAGTCATTGTCAAGTCCCGTTTAGTCACGGTTAGGACACTGTCAAGTCACTATCAAGTCACCGTCAAGTCACTGGCAAGTCACTTTTAAGTCACTGTTTAGTCACTGTCAAGTCACTGCTTAATCACAGGTTATTTACTTCTTAGTCACTGTTTAGTCACTGTCAAGTCACTGTTAAGTATTTGTTAAGACACTGTTAAGTCACCTCCACTTTCCCCACAGTTTCCCTCCTCTTTATCTGCGCACTCCGCTAAAACAACAACACAAAATATGCATGACGTCAGCGTCACGTGACGCTGAAATAAAATTTTAGTCCCAATAAAATCTTCCGTACCGAAATTAAAGATGTTTCACATCAAAAAGGATAGTTTTGATGATCCATAGGATATTTTCGGTATCCATTTGGACTGGATAGTTAAGTATCTTTTTTTGGGATCCATTGAATATTTTCGAAATCGATTCATTTTCGCTTAATAAGGATATATCAGAAATAAAATATTTCATTGATCTTTATTCTTCATCCAAAGGAACTGAAAAATGTGAAAAGGATATTTAAAAAAATGGATCTTAATCGGGGGTGCCACAGAAATCTCTAGAGATTTTGTCGACGGTTGGTTTGTAAATCTCTCTTCTAGAGATTTCATTTTCTAATTAGAAAATCTAGTTGGAACACCAAATGTTCCTATTGATGTTCCATCTCTAAAAACAGGGCTGAATCTCTCGCCAAAAAATTTCCCTTATTTTGGATGTGGGTTAATTTAATGATTAACTGAAATTTTTTGATTGAGTTATATGTTTTATGATTCATTTTTAAATAATAATTCAATTTTAAGTCGCATTCTCCAACAATATAATGCAAAATTTAAAAATTTGTTGGCGCCAAACATGAAGAATTAGTTTCCAGCCCTCAATCCGCTAGCCCTTAATCCGCTAGCTGTAGAGGGCGCCACTTCGACAAAAGGCGCTAGTGAGAAAAGAGCTTTGCAAAATCTCTTAACAAAACATTAGAGGTTTGAAACCAAACAATAGAAATTTCTGTGGCACCTAAGAATTGGAATTCGGTTGGAATTTGGTTGGAAGAGGTTTCTGTGGTACCCCCGAATGTGGATATTTGAATATCCATTCTACGGTGATCTTTTTTATTCTCTGTGCAGTTGCCAGACTGGCATTAAGTCCACATTCGTCTGATATTGGCAGCAGAGCGATGAGAAATCTCTCGCTGCTCTGACGATAACTCTTCTGGATGCTGATGTGAGCGCTTTCAAAAATTCGTAGTTTTATATTATTTACATAAATTGATTAATTTCGACTAAAATTACCAACCACATTTTGGCTCTTTTGAGCTATTTAAAAAAAACAATGGTAACTAATTTAAATTAAAAGAAAAAAGAATTGACATCGTTGCGCAGTCGTTGCTGGTCACAAACTAAAGTAATTGCCCTTGAACCTAATCTGATGAGCCAAAATAATGCAGGTCTTTTTGAGAATTTGACGACTGAAGCAAGATTCGGGTTTGTAAATGTAAATGCACTAGAGAAAGGGACCTACAGTTTAACGCCGAATCCGAACGGCAAAGTTTGAGAATTTGTTTTGTCATAGCTAGTTACTTCACAGCTGGCACCAATAGCTGGTAAAGGTGACCGGACGTGTACAAGCTAATTTTTAAAGAAAAATAAAATTGAACCCACGACCTCCCGCCCAGCAGTCCAGCACACTACCCGCTAGGCCACACGCGGCCACGATTCGGGTTTACCGTTGCACAAATCCTGTTACTTTTGTCTGCTATTTCATTTGTAAAATATTTAAAGTTTTAAGCGTGTTACAAATACAAATGTTTTTGCAATTGAATTTAAGAGAGAGAAACAACCTACCCTATTTAGTTGAGCGGCACTGTACTATGAAATTGAAATACTTGAAATAGAAGGCAACTATTTTTTTTAAGTCTGAGTTCATAGGGAACGCCTGAAGAGTCCAAACGCAGGGCCCGGTATCCACAGAGCGCTTTATAATTAGGTAGTCGATAAAATGCCAAACAACCAAGAATAGTGGCGTTTTCTAAGAGTGTAGGGCACTCACATAGGTGGGATGTAATTTATCCCTTCCTTAATTTAATCGCGACGGACATCTGACCGAATTGAACTGGTGCGTGCGCACTGTATTGAATGTTTGGATCAGTGTTCACTAGAAAAAATGTGTTATGGCCGATGCACATTGGTTCGGGCCCTTGGATTGGCTTCACACTAGGTAAAACCTATTTTACACAAAACAAATTCAAAAATATTTTTAATAAATCCGAGTTTTTTTTATAAAATGTATCCACACAAATGGATTCTGGTTAGAATTATTTATTAACGGAGTTCGATTGGGCTGAAACTTGTTTAAAATTAAAAATCAATTAAAAGTGGTCAACTTGGTTTGATAAGAATTTGGCATCCTAGATCAATTTTTGTGGATTTCAGGTGCAATGAAGGGCCAAACAGATAATAAAGATTTTAAGTGTATAAGAAATTTACCTCAACCTTAATCGATTTAATTCTAATGTTGAAAACCCAGCAGAGTATATTACATATATTTCAACAAAAAATTAGGACCTGAGCTTCATATTTGTCCAAGGCAAAACGATTCTGAACCACTGTGCCGACTTCTCTTCTTTTACATCGTTCTTGCTCATTGTAAGCTTCGTTAATCTCTTGTGATCAAGAACAGTTTACGTTTTCCCCCATTTTTTTCCATACGTAGAAGAACACTTTCGATTTACTAGTCCAGTTTCAATTTAATCTTCATTCCCATTTGAAACTATTTCAGCTCTCACCTGCATAACCCATATCTCTTCACCCACTCTTCAAAGACCTTAAAACTTTCATAAACTGCCAACTTCTTCAGTAAGCTCCAATTCATTTCCGAACAAAAGAGCTCATAAAATCCAAAACATACCATAATACCTCTTTTGGACAAAAAACAACAAACATAAATTATTCAATATGGAAAAGTCCATGTCATAAATCCCAAGCTCAACGCTAATCAGTTTTGTTGCATTTATAATGCACTTTAACCCAACCAAATGTCGATTTAAATTCGATTCCAAGGGCTAAGCGGTTTTGTTCGAAATCAGAGTCGGCGAGTGCGAGTGCCAGAGTGTGACCCGGGGAGATAATCTGTTGGACATGACGTGACCAAATGGTTGTGTGGCGCTTCCAGGTGGAAACCTTTTGGGTGCGGTATGTGGCTGTGTAGGTGTGGCCATTGATTTGCATTTAAATGCTTGCCCACTGGATTTATGGCCACAATTTATAAACAATTATGAGAGTTCAGATCAGAAATCTTACAATATTAAGCATTTTTATTGATTTCTTTTACCCACTGTCTGTTGGTTGTCTAGACCCATCTGCCAGCCAGCCAGCCAGCCAGCCACGGCACATCTTATCGGTGCTAATTTGCATACGAAATGCTCTATGTACATCTAAATTCCCCATGGCAAATCAAATGACATGGCCGCAAAATGTGCCGAGTGGCGGCAGGAGGAGCAGGACGGGTAGGCGGAGGTTTGCATGTCTGGTCATACACGAGGGCGTGTGCATAGTTTTGACCCTACCACAAAATGGCGCCACTTATCACAGCCCCCCGAACCGAAACTGCGTTAATTTACGGAATAATTTTCAACTTCCGCGCCTGCTCCCCTCCTGGCCAGCTCCCGCGGGAGTTTGTACATACAAATTGTCATTAGGCGGCTTTCGGTTATCGCCCAGTCCTTTGGAAATTATAGAAAAATTTGTTTGTCCAGACTTGTTTCTGACTCGTGCACTACTTGACAATTGCGTGCAAAGCAAAGAGACCAGGTTGGTTCTCTGTTGGCTGTTTTCGCTTGTCGTCTGCATAGTTTCTGCCTCTCGCGGTCGTCGTCTGGGGTTTCGATTTTTACCCGACGAGGTATGGGCGAATGTGTTTTTCCAATGTCTGCACGCGATATTTTCTTCTTTTTTTCAAGTACACAGAACACAACAAGTCAGGTTGCGTGGCTCATGTGATACAGTTTGCTTAGGCAGAGGATGCGGAAAAAAATGGGAGGGAAAATCAAGTGCTGGAAAGGTACAAGTTCTACAAACATAGGCGCAGCAATTTTCCTTGATTCGATTATGCAGTTAGCGTCTACAACCTGAGTCCAAACAAACACTTTGCTAGTCTAGACTCGTTAGATCATGCAATTTGAAGAGAAGTTTTATTTAATGGGGTGAATTTTAATGGTGATAACTTGAGAAAAGTGAAAAGTGTCAGAGAATGTTTGGATTTCTACTATTGTTGTTTGAGAATGAAACTATGAAGAAAACCTTTTAACCAGAATAAAAGTCGGATATGTGTTTCTAGATTATGAACAAGGCTAATGTCGAAGTGAAGCGAAAGGTATTCAGAGTTCCAGTACGTAGGCAGTTACAAAAAAAAAGTTACTTTTTCAAGGTTTATCCACTCACCTTTCTACAAAAATATGACTAATTCTACGTTTCTTGCTCAATTACTTAATAATTGGGAAAATTCTAAAAAAACAAGTATGAATTTCTTATTTTTTTTGCCCCCCACAGTTGCTAATGGGCACGAAGGGAAGAAGGCCTTAAACGTGCTTAAGTATGTATACATGTGTGTGGCATATTCTTTCGTGGGCCATTTGTGTAAGCTACGACGTCATCTTGACAAGCTGCGCTGGTAACTTGACAAGTTGCGCGTGACAGTGGATGGAATATAGGAATGTACAACCAGCTGTTGTGGCTTTTACGAAATGTCGTTTCACTTTGTCTTGTGCATGCTTAGCTGAACAAAATTGAACATGTCTTCAGTTTGATTGTTTTGCGCAGATATTGGAAGACATTTCAAAAAATTAATTATTATTAATTATTTTTATATACCCGCCCTTCAGGAAAATCATGCCAATAATTTGAAGCTACATGTTCGTTGTTGCCATACCGAAGTATTTCAAAAATCTGAGGAAAGTCAATTCATAAAAAAAGACATTGTAATACAAGTTTTGGATCGATTCGGAATTGGGACTAAAATGGAATCTTCTTCTTCTTCTAGTTCCGATCCCGTGTGGGACATAGGGCATCAACCACTCCTCTCTTCCAACGAACTCTGTTGTTGGCCGTAGCTTTCAGTTCTCTCCAGGTCTTCCCGATGCTTTCCGCTTCTCTACCAACAGTCCTCCTCCAAGTTTCTTTGGGTCTGCCTGGTGTCCGGCCTAATCCATCCAGTGGGTTCCACTCCATTGCCTTCTTGGCGATATTGCTCTCACTTTTACGCAATGTATGCCCTATCCAGCTCCATTTCATTCTGCGTATTATGGTGTCGACACTCTCCATATTTGCGCGTTTTAATAGCTCGGAGTTCCGTATTCTGTCAGGCCAGAAAATACAAAATATCCGACGCAGGCATCGGTTCACGAATGTTTGAATTTTGGACACTATGGAAGTTGTCATTTTCCAAGTGGAGGAACCGTATAGGAGCACTGGCATTATGTTAGACTTGAAAAGCCTTATTTTGAGCCAGTGTGGATATGATGAGCATCGCCAAACGGCCGACAGCATCCCAAAGCCTTAGCTTTCTGAAGATGCGACTCCACATCGAGCTCTGTACCTCCATCCACGGCGACTACGCTGCCCAGGTAGTTGAATTGCTGGACTTGTTTAATGGGCTGATCATCCAAAACCAGCGATTGGGATTGTCCGGAACGAAGGCTAAGCGATTTAGTTTTGGAGGTATTGATTTTTAGACCTGCCGATTTAGATGAGGTGCCAAGTTCGGCTAACGCACTTGCCAGGTCGCTTAGCCTAGTTGCCAGAAGGCATATATTGTCTGCATAGTCCAGATGCCGCAATGTGGTTGTCATTGTCCACCATGAAATTGGAATAATATTGTTAAAATGGTGAAACTTTCCAGCAAACAATTTCATATAAAAATACACGTTTTGTAAGCGTTCAAAGATAAGCAAAACGCTTATAAAACGCTGCTGTGATCTTTTAAGCTAAAAAAAAGACGATTGCAAAACGTGTTTTATAATTCATTTTTATACGCTTTCCACAAGCTTTTTAAAAACGGTTACAAAACACGAATTGATAGCTAAATAATTACTTTCTCGTCCATTTTCGCAAGTGAAGATCAGAAGTTTTGCCAAGAGAGCGAGAGAGAGTAAGCATGAAATCTCTCGGTCGCCGATATGAGCAAATCGATTGCCATAGCAAGTGTTTTTAAAATGCCTTATTACTTTAAGCTTGCTTTGCAAACCGCTTGCTAAATTGCTGGGTCAAACGGTCCTCTAAATCTTTGGTAAAACGGCCCAGCTTAGACATAACTCTGCCTTTATTTTTTCAGGTTTTATGGTCATACTGTTATTTTTGTATCAAAATCGAAAGCAATTCACTTTTAGTCAGCCCACTATTTACACTCACAGTATCCTATTCTGATCTCTCTTGCAACAACAAAGAAGTGCTTAATAAGAGCGCTCTCGCGTGGCCAAACAATAGGGATGTTGAAATATCTTTATCGAATACTTGTTGAAAGTATTTTTTATTGATTCGTACACAAAAAGGGAGGTTTTCTGAGGCCATTCTCTTAAATATTACTGATATTATTAATATCCAAAAGAATGCCCTTAGGAAACCTTCCTTTTTGTCCAAAAACCCACAAGAAATAGACACAAAAATATCTTCAAAAGTTATTCGATATCCATATTTCGACAGCCCTACTAAACACACACACACAATGACAAACTAAGCATGTGTGTTTTGCCGGCCCTGCTCTATGGACATGCGATGTAAGTAATTTAGCTTACTTCGTCTCATATTTTGTCAGCTTGGAACATCAGTCTATTGTGACCATACTTCAGACAAATATCTTTCCGAAAATTGAAGTTTGTGGTGCATTTCAATTATTTTAAAATTGATTGCTGATGCTTTAAAAAATCCGTGAAAAATATAAGAAGGACGACGTGTCATTAAGTGTCTTCAATGCTAGTTCAACTGTACAAAGTGTAACGAAGCTTACAACCTATTTACATAGACTCCACAAATGTGCGGTTAAAAGTAACATTAACTGTTAAGCGTAAGATTAATTCTTAGCTGCAAATATGCAGAATGTTAAATGTGGGGAAAGCGTTACTTCTAATTCTTCTTCCCTCAATTTTTTTATGAAACTTTTCGTTACTTCGCATGTCCGTAGAGGCCTTTACAGTTAAAATTGTAAAAGTAATTACATTTTGTTTTATACTAAACTAGCTGAACCTGCCGCGACGTTGTCCGCGTCCAAGATATTTATTTCAGTATGTGATATTTTGTTCTCTCTGCCCACTGGTAGCCCTCTTTTCCCCCCTCAATACTCCCTTTAATCGTCTCTCTTGTTAATTGTTATTTCTTTCTAACACATGTCTCTCAAAGCAAATGTTATCTGTCTCAGAAAGCCAAGACACATACCTAATTTGTGTGAGTGTGAGTATCTTTTGCCCTATTTCGCGCTCTTGGCAGTTATGTGCCCCATACAAACTTTTCTTTGGCGTTTTTACCCACTTCGCGAACAAATTTTCCAAATTTTCTTACTTAGTGCACGCCTGCATAACTAAACGAAGGTCTATGCCAAATCTTAGATCTGTAGGATAAGCAGTTTTGGATATGGGTTGATAATATGTCAGTCAGTCGGGCCTACAGATTTATAAGTACAGATAATCGTATTATTACGAAAATAATGGTAATTGTATTGTTAATTCAAATTCATAGCTCCGCTTAAAAACATTTAGGTAATGCATTTAAGAAGTTCCTGAATTTATCTCTCTTTCTTTTGAGTGAATTATGTATGCGTTATGCAAACATTGGGCTCCCCATTAAATGTATTCCTTTCTCCTTTCCCCAAAACTTTCTCTTTCAAACACTAAGACTGTTCATTTGCTCTGTTTTTACCCCCTGCCGTTCATCTGGTATCCAATCCAATTGCTGCTCAATTTGACTCATCAGCAAGAAGCGCGTCTACATTGTCGTTGTCGTCGTTGGTTCGCGTGATGCGACCAAAAATAAAGGAAGAGAATTACATTATATTATATTGTAGTTGACTGTCTCTCTCCGCCTCACCCTCGGTAACCCCCTTTGTATGTGTCTTCACGCACTAAAGCGAGGACTTGTTCTTTTTGCTCCTCTTATTTTATTATATTTTTTTGGGAAGTTTTTCCTTTTTTTTTGTCCATTTTTGTCTTTCGACACGCAAATAAAAATCGCATGCAAGCACGCGAATAATAAGGCAGACAGACTGAGGGGGGCTGCCCCCAACAATTCCCCCTTCCATGTGTGTGTGTGTGGACATTGCGTGAATGTTGTCGCCAGGCAATTGTAAAACGCGCTGCCTTAAATGTCTTGGCAGTTAATTAAATATCCCATATACCGTTTTCGACATCAAGTTTTATGTGTCCAGGACAATGCCTGCCACTGCGGGCCAGTAATTTATGTAATTAATATTTTTTCCCCCAGGGCCACCCTCTCTGCATGGATAATTATCTATGCCCAGTGCGTAGCATGGCATTCCTATCCCTTAATTATGTGTAATTATGTGATTTTTGGTAATTATTGGAAAATTCCTATGTCTGTTTTGTGTCCTGTTTTACCACGTGCCTCGATTGTGTAAATAGGAAATTCTAGTGAATTAGTTAAACGTGTGTTTGAGCTTTGGCTGGTATATATCATTAGATTGAGTGCCCTGGCAACCTGTAATTGTTTTGGTGATCGAAAAGGTGCACTTAGTTGTGGTGATTAGTGTCGGGTGTTTTTGTGTGTATTTTTGGGCCATTCTAGCATTTGATTTGGCATTTTTTTTTAGCACAAACTTACTCAGAACCACAAAAGTTTTAAAAATCATGACTCAGTTTTCATTTCCCCCAAAACAAATCACCCACATTTGACTTTGACATTGAAAAACTATAGCCGCAGTGCTCCCTCCTCTTCCACCTCAACTTCCCCAATTTTAAGCTAAAAATAACCACAGAAAACAACTGGCAGACTGAGAAAGGGAAAGAAAGACAGAGAAAAGTGGCCACAAAAACGAAATTATGTTTCAAGTAACTCAATATCCTCCAGCAACACCCAGGACCTGGCTTCGTTTAGGGAAAAAACTTTAAAATTTACCGCAGTTTAAAAACCAGAAGGGAGCTACATCAAAACATCTAAAATACAAGACTTCAGTTTGTCAGTCGTTTGTCTGCCTCACGTGACACAGAACGTGACGTGATGTGTGTGTGTGTGTGTGTGTGTGCAGGCAGTCGGCTCGTGTTACGTTTCATAAGTATTTTTGGGGTTAGGAGGGTCTTCTCCGAATTGTTATTTAAAATTTCAATTTCCATTCATTTCAATTATTTTTTGCAGAGGGCATTGTTTCATACAGCATACCGAAGGGAGTGCAGCGTGGCATGGAAGTGGATTTATCGGACAAGACTTACGATGGCAATGAGCAGGGTGATCGCTATGTGGATGGTCTGGGTCAATTGGTTGATGGACAAAAGGGCAAGGATAATTTCCGCACGGATATACATGGATTTGGTAAAGGTAAGTTGAGCGGAAATTGAAATATGAGCCTCTACTCTAGCTACTCCCCCACATTGGGCGCCAATTTCATTAAAAATTAAATGAATGGATAGGAAATTTGTAGGCTTTGGTGGATAAATGAAAAGAAAATTTCTATTTCTACTTAATTGCTTCACTAAACAAAGTAGAATATAAATATTTATCGCTTTGATTCGGTTCGTGATTCATGCTTAGAAAAGAAGGAAAATGTAGTTGGTACTCTTAATTGCTGATTGTAGGGTAAATAAATTAGATTCAAAGACCCACGTAGGTCGCCAAGTTTTTTGAAACAACCAATTGGGAAAATTCCCCATATCAACGCTTACCAGCGCCTTTTCTTAAGCTTCCTAATGCACATATGATATCCAGGTATTTCCAAGAGGCACTTTGTTGGGCAGAATCTGCCGAAAGTGTCTTTTGCTCATGTATGTGTGTCATGCGCGTAACTGCAAGGAGCCTTCATCTGTGCTATTTTGTCCCCCTAACTTAACTCTTTGCCTGCGATTAAATGTTTAACTAAACAAAAATTCGTAACAAAAAAAACAACAAATAAGACACTTTGTTCTGATACTTGGCTTGATTTGCTTAGTTGCTTATGCTCAGCTCCTGCTGAGAACCGAACGAAATTTTCCCCATCAAGCTGTTATTGTAATTGAAAAACAAAATCAAGTGCTCTGTTGAGAGAGTGAGCGAGTCTGTTAAATTTTTTCCCGTCATTTCGGTGGGCAGACAGCATAAAAAACATTCCATAACTACACTCAGAGAAAAAACCAAGCCGATCGTGCTTGATATCAAGCAGTTTTAATATCAAAAGTACGGTAAGACAGAATATTCTTGGATCCAAGCCGAAAATACTGAAATCAAGCACGAATTTCTGAGACGTTCGAAGTCAAGATCAATTGTCTTCTGCTATGCAAGCAGATTTCGTCCTAAAAAATCAAGAAAAAAAATCTAAATTGAAGTCAATTTCTTTCTCGCCGATTCGTGCTAGATTTCTCTGGGTGTAAATTTGGCAAGCTCTGATAATATCATTAAATTAACTTGCATCTTTCACACTTAAAAAAGTTCAATCTCAAAATCTGCTAATCTATAAATTACACTTAATAATTTCATTACTGTGACATTACACCAGACATTCCCAGCCCCAGGCCCACTCGTTGGGCGCCAACAACTAAATAAAACCTTAAGACTGCAGCTTCCTGCATGCAAAACTTTCCAACTTAAAAAGGTTTGGCCCCGAAAACTCCAACTTTCACCCTACATTTGCCCAACCATATCCAGCCGACTCCTTTTAGCAAAGCACCGCAAAAGATTTATGGCAATAGAAAACCAAAAAATATCCTGATTAACATCAAATAATTACAAAAGTTCACCGACAGAAAAACCATAAGGCAAAGTCCAACCTCTACGCCGGGTCTGGCACTGAAAGGCTCACTTCATTGAACAGCCCGCCCGGCTAGTCGGGGCCAGGAAAACTTTTGGGCTTTTGCAAATAATTTGCCTGCACACACAACAACAACAACAACAACAACAATAGTACAATAAACAAAAATAAATAATAACTTTGGGACTACTATTTGCTGGCTTCGCAGTAAACTTACCCGGATACGAAAACTATGCGCTGTAAAAATGTAAACATTATGCATATTTGATAATTTATGGCAACACTGGCATTCATTTCCGACTCGAAAGTTCCTCGATTCGCACATTTCTGGCAAATGGCCAATAATCGAAATTATTGAAAACTTCGCCAAGGGTGGAAGCTAAAGTTCGGACAGACAATTAAAAGGAGTCGGGGCGTTGTCGAGACAGACCCATAAAAAGAGAGCTTTCGCAATGCAGTGCACAAGTTTCGGGGCGCATAATTTCCATTCTTATTTGCATTTCAGTAAGTGGGAATCGATAGTCAAAGGGCGTAAACCGTATATTGATTCCAGGGCGCCAGAATGTCTCAACTTGTATAATTTCGAGCTTATTTGGTTAGAGTTTATATTGCATGACTAGCCCGCCCGCACACACAAATTAGGGCCATGTAAACAAAGCAGCAGAAAAAATGGCTGAAATGTCGCATTGGCCATAATTTCTAGTTATGAGCTATGCTCCCTCCTGCCGCCGTGAGGATTTGTTTGTTTTTTTTTTGTGGAACTTCAACCCAAAAGTGCCATTGACTGACTCTGTGGGGCTTAAATAGCTTTACTTGCCAACCATATGTGTTGGATTGGTTTGGCCTCTATTGATTTTCCCACCTCCCCTGCCCACACTCTCCATTTCACTTCTGATGGAATTTCCTTTTTGTTTTTATGTTTCTGTTTTCAGGTTATGAATGGATTGGCTGGCGGAATGATACACCCGGTCTGACGGGTAAACCGGTTGAAATTGTCTTTGAATTTGATACGGTGCGCAATTTTAGTGCCATCGTCTTGCATACGAACAATATGTTTACCAAAGATGTTCAGGTGAGTGTTTCAAATTTGTAGACATCTAAGCCTAACCTAAGCCTTAATAATGTCTAAGCGAAAATCAACACTAGAAGATTTTGTAAAATTTATAAATTTGCAGCTTTGAGCAAATTTAAAGCTAAGATCACAAAAAATATAAAATTTTTTTGTGATTTTTTTATATGCACATAAAAAAAAATTTTTTCATTATTTTTAACAAACTCTCGCTAACAAAAATTAATCGAATTTGCTCTGGCAAGGCAAATGTAAAAGCAAACTATGACAAAACTATAATTCTTGCAATTGCTAGGACGTTTGTGAATCAGTTTTGATATTTCATTAGGATAAGAATTCTGCGCGGTTTCACCTCGGTTTTATCAATTTTTTAATAAACCACAAGGGCAATACAAATTTGTGCAAACCTAATTTGCTAGTGTGACTAACTAATCCAATATCAATACAAACTGTTAAGGTTTCGACAAATTTATTTGGCGCCTGTGCGAACCCTGTTCCTCACACTAATCTAAATTCAATACAAACTGTTGGAATGTTCGACAAAATTTGGTCCTTGTGCAAGTATTAAACTGTTCAGGGAACACCTGGGCAAACTCGGACACAAACCAGGCAAACTTCGCCATAACAGTTTATGTAAACTAATTTGCGAGTGTAAACTAAGCATTAAGGTGACGCAGCAACAAACTTTTTTTGGTTTTATTTTCTCACCAATCAAAACTGATTTCGTTTCCGGTAAAGACTCTAATACTATCAGAAATTAAGGTTTCAGTTATGTTTAATGCTCTTTTTTGGTTCCCAATATATTTCTGTATTTGGTGCCACTACGATAAGTGGATTTTCATTTCAGTATAAACGTACCGGTATTATTCTATGACTAGAAAACTATAATTGAAAACTTAATGGATCTCAACATAAAAAAAGCAAACATTCAGAGCTAATTCCTCAGTTGGTTTGCAATTCCTTATGCTTTGGAAAGAAATTTATCTAATGTCACACGCAATTTTTCTTTATTTTTCTAGAAATATTGTAAAAAATTAAATAAATTTGATCTTTTAGTTAAATTTGCAATTAAACTTACCAATTACGGTTATAACAACCAGAGCAAATTTGCCATTCATCATCAGCTGGCATTACAGGTGCCATTATTAAAATTGTAAAACAAAAATCGTGCTAGGGTTGCCAAGTAATACTTCATGATTTAAAATTTTTCAGATAAAATGTGCTAAACTTTAATAAATATTAAAATATGAATCATAAATCATAAGAATTATTCAACAAAATCTCAACTTAAAATCAACATAGAACTCACAACTAAAAACTATTATAGACGTTCCCCAGAGAGACAACACAAAATTTTTTAATTGTACTTCAGTGTTTTACACTTTGATTAAATTAAAAAATTGAACGATTAACCCAGAGTCCGGCACGCTCTCATCTACTGTCTATAAAAAACCGCTCTGCGGCAGCGACGTCGACACCGATAGAATACGAGCTTATGCTGCTCTCTTTCCCAACAACAAAGAAGTGCTAAATGAGCGCGCTCTCGCGCTCAACGCACACACGCAACGCAAAAATGAGCATGTGTGTTGTGCCGGCCCCTGAATTAAACTCATAATGTTAAGGTGGACCAATGGGAATTAAATGAAGCAAATCTAAATTTGTGTACAATTTAATACGATTTTGCCATTAAAACCTAATTGTCATAATATTTTTATCGGCCACAAACTGCCGCTGAAGTGCTTGTCCTAAGGCGCTGAAGGTGACTCTGCGACTCTCTGACGCTCAGAGAGCAATGATTTCGGCAAGCATTCGGCTCGCATGCGTGTGATTTGCTGAATGTGTTCAGCCCACAGCCCAGGCTATGACTGGGGAGCTCTGTTCTACAGTCTGACTCCACCGACACATAAAAGTACATTCGGCCAAATGTACACTTTTTAACAAGGTCGCCTATATATATTTTTTCTCTCGGCCGAATGTTCTGAGCGATTTACAAGACTAATCGATCCTTAGGGATTTCGGTGACACCCCTTCACAGCATAGGTGAAAAGTATCGCTATAAGCCTATGTTAAAGCTTTTTATCGCATCTCTATCACTGGCTTAAAGATATTAATTTTGAAACAATCAAAAATCAGCTAGTCGAAGGTGGTTATATTTCTTTTCAAAATTTAAATGGAGTAACAGAGTCTTTATAGACGTTTCGGTATGGTTTCGATTTTTTTGATTTTAATTTAAACAGTAAACGGTTTTCGGTTTTTTAAATATACTTAATATCGGTTGCGGTATTGTTACGTTATTTGAAACGCTTACTTTCCACTAACAGTATCGGTTACGGTATTTTGTAAAGAGATTGGCTAAACAGGAAAAAAATGATATTTTCTCAATATTTTATTTTTTATATCAATAAAAAGCCGATATGACAAACTTGAAATTGACCTGTTCGAAAATATCAAAGTGAACTTTTCGTGCAGTATCAAAGTGATATTTTTATGATTAAATTGATATTTTATGAATTTCATTATTACAAAACTAAGTAGTAATACTAATACTAAGTTTATTTTAGCTAAGCAGTATTTTTCACTGTGTTATAGAAACAGAAAAAGAACGAATTTATAATTTCTTGACCCCGCCTTGACTAGGGATTGAACTCGGGACCACCTGCACGTCACAAATTGGCATGACATCTTCGCACTAAGCTATCAGGCAGGCGTGTGGTCCCGTGGCTGTAAGCCTACCTCTTTCATTTTCGCTTTTCTATATCCCTTTCCCATTGTGAGAGTTTCGCAAAAAAAAAAAAAAATATCCGTTTAATCTTTTCTAATATAGATTGACAAATTGATATTATTTGTGGTTAAAATGATACGTTATTGTTTAGAAATGACATGAAAAAAATTCTATTTGACAAAATGTCAAATTAACCAGCTCATATCAAATTGATTTGGATCTTACTTTTTTTCTGTGTAGGTACTTTTTATATCGATATGATTCAAATGCTGAGAAGCCGAACGGTATAACATTTATTGCGTTATAGCGCCAAAACACGGTGCAAACTGCTCGTCCTTAGTTGTTTAACAGGTTTACCCGAACAAGCATTAAAGCTTTACAGTCTTTATAGCCGTTACACGGCGGGTAGAAAGGGTTTACAAAAATTTTTTGATTATGTTCGAAAATTCTGTGTATTTTGAGGATATATCATGGGATATATCATATATCCCTTAAAATTTTTATAAAGATTGGATAATAAATTGCAGAGTTAAAAATGCTGCATACTGTTCAGTTTTCCTAATCAGAAACGCTATTTCCCGTCCCCTGTGTAACGGGTATATGGAAGTCGGTTAGGGTCGCCTTTTACTGCGCCGATTTAAATAGTCTCCCTCCAAGTGTGACCGTTTCTTTTTAAAATTCTCACTAAATAACCGTATTTCTCCACTTCCAGGTCTTTGTGCATGCCAAAGTTTTCTTTAGCATTGGTGGACGTTATTTCTCTGGCGAGCCCGTACAATTCTCATATATGCCCGATACCATAATGGATCATGCACGTGATGTGACCATTAAGCTGCATCATCGTGTGGGCAAATATTTGAAAATCAATTTGTATTTTGCTGTCAAATGGATAATGCTATCGGAGATCAGTTTTATATCCGGTAAGTACGTGAGAGATGTGAAAAATAGCCAGAAAATTGCATTTGGCATGCCAAGCACAAATAGAGGAAGAAAATTGCATACGTACAAATGCTTTTTTTCAGCTTCATTTCACTTTCAAGTGTGCAATGCATTACACTTAACATGGGGGGATAAAACATTTTTCCAACATTTTGGCCAACAACAATGCACAGATAAGCGATGCAGAGAGGAAAGGAAATGCAAGTCCAAAGCCCATGGCTGTAAAATGTAAACAAAATTCGATGGCTTAGGGGTTGCTAGGTAGGTTAACCCCGCCCAGACATGCATTGCATTTCCTTTTGGCATGTTCTGATTAAATTGTACCAAGTGCAAGGCTCAATTCTTTGTTTGGGATTTTAGGATTCCCCTTTGTTCTCAGCTCAGACACATTTACCCTCGCACAAATTGAGGGTCCTGCGCGGGGATCGGTCACTGAACCAGGGCTAAGATCATTTATATTCATTCGGATATTTGGTGGTTGAACTGTAAATCTGTGTATGTGCGGTAGGTGTGAAACAGACTAGGGGATAAAATATTTTAACTGATTTGGACATGTTTGATTGATGAGTCAAATAGAGCGTGCCACATGAATAGGGATTTCTGTTTTTGTTTTATTTTCGTTGCAGATGGTTGATGGTATTGAAAACGGGAGGGGAACAGCACTAGGGAGGGTGGTAAAGGAAGTTGCTTGTAGGAATACTGAGATTTTTATAGATCAATTAAATTGGGTTGGCTCCTCGTAGGGAAGATGCTTTTGGAAAATGGATGACAATAGTTGGCTCATGATTTAGTGAGGTAGTCAAAAGTGTGTAATAAAATCTTAAAGATATTTCCAATGAATAGAAGATGGCTACAATAGAGCTCAGGCAGTTTGTGTTTTATTAGGGATCCATAAATCCTCTGAATCATTTCTCTCTCAATGTAATCCCAATCCTATCGAAATTTTCCCGCTGCTTCCCTTTTTGTAATTATTTTCATCACCATCATATCAAACCAAAGCCACAATTTTCCCCTTTCTGTCATCCCCCTTTGACTGACTGAGTTATGCTTGGGTTTAATCATTAATTTCCCCCACCCCAACCACCTTTACACTCGAGGCTTATGCTACTTATTAGCTTAGACCGTGGGCCATATCCCTTTGGGCCAACACCTGTTCATTCGTTGCGCTCATCGAGAGCGTTCACTTTGATCTCCAAATACCTCCAGCTTACCGTCCTGTACCTCAACCCCTGTAGCCAACCTGCAGCATATGGCTGTAAAGTGTTGTCATTTATCTCGCTAACATCTTGAGGCCATAGGAAAACAAAAGCAAGCAGAAGGAAAATGCTGCTGGCTAGCCAAAAAAAAAAAAAAATATGAAAAAAACAGCCGTCTTCCTTGAGTGGGTGACCCCGTTTTCTTCAGACAGTAAATGGCGTAATTACTGTGTGAAGTTGTTGTTGCCTGACTGGCTGGAATAGCAGCAGGAGCTGAGACTGAAGCTGTTTTGAGTTATGTCGCCCCAGCGTCCTTAGAAGTTTCGTGCTTTTGTTTCCACATTGGCATTGTCCTCCGTTGTCGTTGTGTTTTTTCCTGCTTATAAAAGGGCATATCTGGCATCTCGCTTCCCGCTCTGTGGTCGTCATAAAACGTTTAAAATAATTAAAATATTTCGTGCCACATTTATCACACACAGAGGGAAAGAGAGAGGGATGAGAGAGGAGATGAGAAGTAATGGCAAATATGCCGCATATCCTTTTTTCAAATTTCTGTCTTTTATAACTAATTCTCTTTGTGTGTCCCCAGGGCCTCCCCGGTCTCTCTAGCATTGTAATTTGGCCTTTGTATTTTTAGAGACCTTTAAATATAACTCCAACAACAACAACAACAATGACAACAATCACCGCGAGCAAATCTCACAAATTGGGGTTAAATCTCAGCTATGCATATAACACTGCCTGATAAAAATATACGCATATACCGTGCCACACTAGAAAGATGCCTTCCAACAGCGTTTTGTACGTGCGTTTCTTTTGTTTACCCCTTACCCTAGTTCTTTATGATGTTTTTTTTCTTTTTTACTCGAGTGGCATCAGAACCGTACAGAAAAAACAGCTGGTTACCTCCCTGCCTCATCTCTTTGTGCGTGACAAATGCTCCGTTGTGGTATTTGTTGCTCCGTCATGTAATTGCTACCGGGGCAGGGCACACAGCATGGGACTTATTCTGGTACAGATATCCTTGGGCTCGATGTGAATGTGTTTTGTGGTTAAGCCACAAACCTTTTCATATCAAAAAGTGCTTGGTAATGCCTGCGGTAGCAAAGATTCAAGAAGCCAAAGTGATCTTGAGTTTCTGTTCTGTCCTTTTGCATATCTTTATATAGTAGGTAACTTGTTTGCTTTATTGTGCGTAATGGGAATGATTTTCGTATTTAAATTCCTGGAATTATTTTTGAATTTCAATCAAAATTTCACTAGACCCGCCTGAGAATCGCTATTTATACACAGAGAAAAAATATATGCAAAAAATTACACGAAAATGTTGAATTTCTACACTTTTGGATAGGGATTTTCAACACATTATTTCTGTGTAGCTCTTCTACATGCCGGGTTTATATTTCTCATTTCTACCTGCGGCATGCCGAGAAACTACATGGCATGTGTTGAAATGAGAAAAGTAAAGTGAAAAGCTGCTCAAAAGTAATGGGGTCCATTGAAAGTCCCATTCAAAACGAGTAGAAATAGTTAATTTTTGAGTAGATTTTGCATATTTTTATACCCTGTTCTCATTAAAAATAAGAAAAAGGGGATCATGAAGTTGTGCAAATGTATGTAACAGCCAGAAGGAAGCACCTCCGACCCCATAAAGTATATATATTCTTGATCAGCATCAACAGCCGAGTCGATTAAGCCATGTCCGTCTGTCCGTCTGTCTGTATGAACGCGTCGATCTCAGAGACTGTAACAGATAGACCACAATTTTTGGCATGTATGTAGGTGTATACTGTACCCACATCGATTTTTTTCATTTTTGGAAAATTCCTCCTCCTCCATCTTTTACAGAAAAACTGTCTTTCTATCTGTATAAACGCGTGGATCTCACAGACTATAAGAGGTGGAACCACCAATTTTTCCATGTTTGAAGGTGTATACTGTACCCACATCGAGTTTGTTTCAGATTTGGAAAATTCCAACTCCTCCATCTTTTATCAGCGAAAAACTGTCTCTCTCTCTGTATGAACGCGTTAATCTCAGAGACTATAAGAGGTAGAGCCACAAATTTTGCATGTATGTAGGTGTATATCGTACCCAAATCAAGTTTGCTTCAGATTTGGCAAATTCCTCCTCCTTCTCCTTCTAACCGCGAAAAACTGTCAGAGCTAAAATTTTTAAGTTTGAACCTAATGATTGAATATATATTCTATTCTGTATACCACTACAAGATCCGAGCAAAAGCCTCCCTAATTATTCAAATAAATTTTAAAATAAAAGGAGTTCAAAGCTATAGGAACCACATTACTTGGAACAGGGTATTTTGCTGTCGGGGCACTCGCCGCAACACTCTTACTTGTTTTAGCAGACTACCCACCAAGTTTGGTTCTGAAAAACAACGAATTAATTAATTTTTTGTTTTTTTGTTATTTACTCACCCTGAGGGATTTGAACGCGGTTCCTTTGAACTGAAACACGCTTGGAATGAAGTTGTAGACAGCTCCGCCACGGCACGCGCGTAAAGCGAGCCATCTAAGACATTACCTGTATTGAATCTGACAAAAAACACAAACCCATACTTGCTTGCTTGTAATTCTCAAGTTCTAATTCATTGGGTTCCTAATTTATGTAATGGTGATTCGTGTAGATTTCCGTGTTCGTTCGTGTGGTATACATATACAGAAAATTAAAAAGTAAATTGAAAATAAGCTGACTTTCTAATGTCGTGTAGACTAGATTCTCGAAATAAAAATCTCTGTACGCACGATTTAAGAAGGCGTCACGAATGATTACGCACGATTTAAATGCATCTACTAAAATTTCAGTTACGCACAAATTAAATAAGGTGCTTTTTATTCCTACATAAGTAAGTGCTTACAACATCAAGAGTTAAATATATCCATCTTCCATAGTTCCATATTTTTATTTAAAAATATATAAGCTTATCAATATTATCGCTTACTAGCCGTGTTCGCCTTTCTTCTAAAATACGGAAAAAACTATATATTTCTCTAAAATTCCAAATACAATTTCTACTGGAAGCTTCATGTAATTTTGAATTTTATCTTACATATTCTTAATAAGATTTCGGATTCTTGTTTGATGAATCTAAAAACTAAGTAAATCCTGCATTAGTGCACTTAGAAGAGTTTGGCCCTTCATTATAGATTTTTACAATAGCAAGATTTCTACACATTTCTTTAAAATTTACCAAATTATCGTTCTGCTTCTCATAAGAAAGAATACAGCAATGTAATGCAATGAATGTGCCTCTAACCGATTCTTAACTGATTTTTGAGTCGTTTTTTAATGGATTTCATTATTAATGATCTGGAAAGCATGATATAATTGACGAAAGTTCCAAAATTCCAAACATTTTCTATAGGTACAATTTTTTTTTTTAAATTTCGTGAGTAGTGCAAATCTTTTATTCACTATGTTCGACTCACATAACACGCACGGATCCAGGATGCTCACGCACGAAAGTCTGTCTTTGCTCACGATCACGTCGTGACACGTTCAAATTCACGTCACGGGTCTTGGTCACTTTGTCTTTGCCCACGCAGCATTTAACTTCTCCACATGTGGTGTTTACTTGTTTTATTTCTACATGTTGCATGCACGCCAAGTGTAGCTTTCTGCATTCAACATTAAGTGCGTGCAATTCGAAATACTTTTCGCTTAGTACTGACGTTTCTACAAACGCCGTGTAGCCAATTTGGTTTTTCTTTGTGTATTTAATCACTTCCAAACTAGCCGTCACCTAAGACGAAATAACTTTAGAGATATGGCTCTGAACCACCAACTAATACATCAAATGATTTCTAAGCGATGGCTCTGACAAACATTTGAATGCGGTTTTAAACCAGTAATTCTATCTAGCAATTCTATTAAATCAACCAGTAATTTAATAACTTCAAACCAGAAATTTTTAGACAGAGATTTGCAGGACCTAATGGGCGCCTTTGTTGTGAGGGAAATTAAGTCGACTCACACTTCCTCGTTGGTGACAACTTTTAACAGAGCGATGAATTCGCAAAACTGCTGGCTAACGTGAGCGGCGAATCCTCCTTTTAGGGTTAACAGGTTGGTGTGCGCTTGGTATCCTCCACCTCCATTCAAATTGCTTCGATTGTGGACTAAATCTAGAACTAGATATAACCCCTTAACTGGGTCTTTTAATAAATGCCGGAGTGATATATTATAATTGCATACCTTTGTGCTATTCTTTAAGAAACACAACTTAAGGTATATATTTGGGATCAGCGTGCGCTGTCTGCTAACATAATGTTAATACGTTAACATTAATGTTATTGCTCTTCCTCTGAGTAAAAGTTATATCAAAGTTGGAGTTTAACTTAAGCTCCCCTTTTGTTGCATTTAAAATATATTTTTTTCATGCTCGTGATTTAGTTAAGTAAATTTTAGATTTCATGCAGATTTTAATTACATACAACTTCCATTAGAGTGATTAACTTTTGATAACAATACCCAAATTTCGTTAAAAAGAAAACTTGCTAAGTAGAAAACTATTCGAATTAGTAAGACAAAAGAGCTAAAATGATAACCCCAAATTACACTTGATAAATGGACTTAAACAGTAAACTTCTTCCGCTCTCACTTAACTAAAATAAACCATCGACCAAGCATAAACAAAGACTCAACCCAGAAGATTTCTCCCCGCACTTTAAAAATCATTAAAAATCCATGCATATTCAAAAGACACGCGCTTTCCCTAGAAATAAACGCCCCTTACAAAAAAAATCCAACATCTGTATAAATTTAGTCATAGATAGACCTTTTCTTCCACCATATTATAGAAGTTGACAGGAAATGAACACGTTTAGAGTTCATAAGTAAAATAAAAAGAAAAGCATGACGAAAGTCAAACAATTTAAAGTGGAACGAAAGGTGTAAAGAAAAAGGGACAGTCAAATAAAAAACCTAATCATTAAAGCGCAGCTGCTATGCAAGCGGCTACTTTGAAGAAGGTAATGAAATGAACTCACTTTTTCTCTCTCTCTCTCTCTCTCTCTCTCTTCACAGTACCCGCCCAGGGAAATTTCACAGACGAGCAGGAACAGCGCAATAATTCGCCCAGCCTGGCACAGGACACACGCGAATATCCCTTGCAGAGTAACGACTATCAGCACAATCATAACAAAAATAAATTGAATGGAGCGAATGGAAATGGCGGCGGAGGCCCGTCCTCGTCGGGGGGCGACCCCAATAACTACAACAATGGACCGCAGCGTAAGTAGCCTTCATTTGAATGGAAACAAAAAACCTACTAATTATTTAGTTGAACAATATTTACTTTTAATTTCGATGTTAATTTAAATTTCCGAATCTCTCTTTCGCTGCAGTAATTGCGCCACGCCCCATTGATCAGGAGCCGAACGATGCGAATTTCATCGGCGTTGTTATTGTTGTTCTAACAACGATAATTATCCTTTTGGTGGCCATTATCCTGTTTATTGTATCGCGCACGAAGCGCGCACGCGGCAGCAACGTGCTGGATGCATTCCAATACAGCTTCAATCCCAATACATTGGGCGGCAATGTGGACAAGCATCGTCCGAATGGCAATAGCATTAAGGTGAGTGTAGACGGTGGGAAGCCATTTGTTATATATGTATGTGAGGCCAGGAATTTTTAGCCTCACAAAAAATTCCACACATAATTGTTCAATGTAGCGTGGAGTTTCCACATTGCTTAGTTTCCTACGTGAGTCCTGGACACACTGAAGTGAGACCAAATAGCTGGAGAGAGAGAGCGAGCGAGGGGGGAACTAACGGCGAAGGGGCATTTATTTAATAGAAGTTTTCAACAGCTTGCTTTTTTCTCTGTTGATTTGTGGAAGCAGAAACTTAAGTACCTTTTGGAGTGGGCAAAACTTTAAATTCTCTTTGTTGGCGCCAAGAAAAAATAGAAGGTGAAGATTGAAAGGAGGTTTTGCAAGGAAATTGGATTAAGGAAGTTTTCTCCAAGTGAAACGTGTGTAAAGTTTTATCCAACATATTGAAGATTAGTAGGCGATATCAGCACGTTTCAATCTGGGGCTTGAAGGAAGTCTAGAAATTAAACAGGACTGCAAATCGGGTGAGAAGGGAAAGAAATCCTCGAGCCAAAAATGGCGGAACTGGAATGGTTTAGAAAAAGGTTTTCCCTATAGAAAGTAAAAGTAAAGAAAGAAAGAACCCAGAAATTAACTTCTTTCTTATTTTATCGGAATGCCACTTGCAAAGAACCAATATAAACAAAGAACCAAATGAATTCTAAAATAAAGAGTGGGAGAGGAAAGCTTTTATTTTGTGTGAGTATTACTCGATACTGACTACTCGATAATCAGAACTCGATATACGATCCTCAGGAAACAAACAAATTTTTGAAAGATTTTTCAGAGATGGCGTCTCTAGTACTAAATCGAATAGGACAGTGTTGCAACCAACTTTATTTGGAAGCCTCATCATTAGGCTGTATTTTTCAGTATGTATCCTTTCGCTCAAATGTAAACAACATAGTTTTAGTATGGTCCAATTTTATCTGCAAAAACACAATTTGCGTGAAAGTTTACTTTTCGGCAAAAAAGAAAGGGTCGCCCCCAAAGCAAAATCTTTGGGCCGCACGCCCACGGGCAAACCAAATATCACCGTGGCAGTCGATCTGTTTTGGTGGGACCCATTGGGCGTGGTACATTATGAGCTGCTACACACGGGTGAAATCATTACAGGGCAAGTCAACCAAACTCATTTCATGCGTTTGAGCCGAGCATTGCAGGAAAAACGGCAAGAATACGAGCAAAGGGACGACAAGATGATTTTGCAAAATGACAACGCTCGGCCACATATAGCGCAGACGGTCAAAACGTACCTTCAAACACTGAAATGGGAAGTCCTATTCTACCCGCCGGATAGCCCACACAATTTCCTTTCCGACTACTATTTGTTTTCGTCGATGACGCATGTCCTTCAAAATCAGCACCCGCTTATTATTCGAAGAACTCCAAAATCGGAACAATGTGTGGATCGCATTAAAAGACGCATCGTTTTTCGAGATGGTATTCCAAAATTGATAAAAATATGGGAAAAAGAAGTGGCTAGCGATTGACAATATTTTGCAAATTGAATTTATCAGGCATGTTCTCAATTCCACTACTTTTTGAAAAGTAAATCGAGCGCAATTCCGCTTCTGTTTTGTTTTTGTGTTCTCAATTTCGAACGAAATTGCTCTCTTTTTACTTTTCGCAATCCACTGGGCCGAGCGAGAATGGCACTAGAATCTAGTGACTAGATACACAAAAGAGAACCCAGAATTCCAAGCGAAACGATCGAAAATGGAACAGTCAGAAATGAGAGAGGCTGACTTTTAGGTTTCACTTTTCGGTTTGGCTGGGCATTGCCAAGTTCTGGACACATTAAACTTAAAAATCTTTATAAATTAATTAATGGCTAGAATACCAATTAAATTTCACAAGAAATTTATAAATTAATCACAGAATTAAGAAAAATTTATTTTATGTACATCTAGCAACTGTAAGAGTGCGTAAGTTGGCAATTACTTTTCATTCCACCGACTAAGAAGCATTACTTTTCAAAACGAAAAACTTTTTCGTTTTAGTGTTGCGAGAACATGAATCAATTTCAATTTCGAAAGGTTTCCGTAGAAGTGGAATTGAGAACATGCTTGTATAACTAATTTTTCACAAAAACGCATCAAATTTGAAAAAAAAATCCTTTCAATGCTCGACACTAAGTACTTAGTACTAAGTACTCTAAGCTCAGAAACTCGTTTTTTAGTACTCGATATTTAATGCTCAGAGCTCGGTACTAAGAACTAGATACTCACAACTCTACTCAGAAATCGGTGCTTAGTACTCAAATCACAAACACACACAATATACCTGACTCTACAGTGACTTTGCAAAGACAACGGCGTATCCAAAGAAGTTTGCCGCGAAGACAAAAATTCTTCCAGATTTAGTCCCCCTATCGATCGTTCGTAATACAACTTCGCTCTAAAAATAATCTCTCCATATTCTCCATAATTTCTCTCCTTATCCCCAACAATCTTTAAAATTCTTTACCTAAATTGATATTAAACTTCATTAAACAATTTCTTCACAACTCCCTTCCGTTTCATTTTGCAGGCCAGCGTCGACGACAGCGATTCCATTGGCAAGAACAGTTTGTATCACGAGCCCTTTAATGTGAATATGTACACCAGCGGTGTGAATGGCTACGCAGCGGTTAATGATTTACAATGTAATATGACGCCAGACTATACAGGTGTGTATATGCAGACACATATATATATTTATAGGTATAGGTACGACCTTTGCCAGCAAATCCTGCCCCCACCCACCACCACACCGTTTCCGGTGTATTTTTTTGGCCTCGTAAAATATGGCCACGTTGCTGCTGCCTGCCAACTAATGCAAATAAATTTTTGTGGCCATTTCTCCTGACTAAGCAAACTTCTTTCTCTGTCTCTCCCCCGCGACCGACCACACAGATGTGCCCGAAGGTGGCTATGCGGTGCCCCATATGCAGGACTACATGCCGTCAACGAAAATGGCAAACGCCGGCGGCGTCGGCGTCGGTGGCGGCTATGTGAACGTTCGCCGCACCCCGCCACCACCGCTGAGCAGCATATTCCCCAGGCCACCAACCGTGCCGCCACCGCCCATGGAGAAATATTATGCCACTACGGCCATATTTAAGCCCATCAAGGGAGCCGGCTCATCGGTGAGTGGTGGCAGCAACACCAACACCGTGAGCAGCGGCGGTGGCAAGAGCAGCCACAGCGGCAACCAGGAGCACAACGGCATCTATGATGATGGCATGGGCACCATGAATTCCCAATCGACTGCTCCAATGATCAATCCGTACAGCAGTGGCAACAGCGCTGCCGCGGCTGCAGCCGCAGCAGAATTCCAACGTGCCCGAACCTACAATTTCCGCAGTTATCCCGACAATCTCTAGTTCGAAGCCTCGCTTAAGCTGGCAGCGGGACCAGCCGCATCGGCTGTGGGGGCCGATCCAGCTCCCTCCGGCAAACGAGCGGCCAACGCCTCCTGTACCACCATGCCGAAGAAGCCGCAACACTTGAGTCTCGCTAGCAACAGCAACACGCTGCTCGCATCCTCGGGCAAACCCAAATACAGTCTGACCCTGCACAATAACAAATATGCCAGCAATAATGGTACCAAGAATCCGACAACCACTTCCAATGTACGCGACAATCATCAGCAGAGACAACACTTGAAGGCTCTACGACTGACCAGGGATGTCATGGGTTCAGATGCCACGGCGGACTATAAGCGACCCACTTTGGTGACGGGTCTATCGCCCTCCGAAGATGTGGGCATACATTTAAATCGAAACACGAACAAGTCCTCGACTGCTGGCAATGGTGAAGCTTCAACTAATATAACGATATCGGCAAATGCCAACAAAACGAACGGAAATGGATTAACAACGACGAGTAATAACGGTGTGGCGAGAACACCGAACAACAGGCTGTGGTATCATTGATGAAAACCCCATATTGAATGGATTTGAGGTGAGCTATATGGTTAAGTTTTCGGGACTAACCGGTATGCATGTATGTTTGACCCACCATTTCGTTTAAAAAGATTTTGCAATTGAAAAACTAAAATATTAAAAAAGTTTTTTCTTTATATTGGTGTTTGGGCAACCTTTGAATAATTTTCCTATGCGTTTTGCTCACCGAAATGACAGGGACATATAAAACAGACGTGCACACTCTCTCAATGGAACACTTGATTTTGTTTTGTTCGTGATTTCTTCTTCATATTTATCCATGAGAGAAACGCATGAAGCTGTCGTCGGCCTTGCACTAGGTCAGAGTCCGGCATGTTTCTATTTTCGGTGTGTACAAGAGCAGCGACGTTGATACACCGGCAGTATTCAGCTCTGTTTTGCAACAACAAACAAGTGCTAACTAAGAGCGCTCCTCTCTTTTGCACACACACACATGCAATGACAAAATGAGCGTGTGTATTTTGCCGGCCACTGCACAAGATCAGCGATGGCCCTTGGTGGCTTTCCGGGGCCGAAAATATTTCGCTATTCACATGTACACAACCCGAGCGCTTGCCGAAGCTAAGACCAAAAGAGCAGAAAGGCGTCATTTGCTCGACAGAGTTCGAAGCGATTAGGTCGAAGCAGATTCACGGAGCTTTATTTTCGCACACTAATACACTCTCACTTTTTGGACTCGCTCTCGCTGCCCTCTAGTAACCGACCACCAACGCAGCGTCAACGAATCGTCAATGGCTTCGCGCATGCCATCGACGCTCGCTCGACTACCCTTGTACTGAGCCATTGTTTACCTTTAACATTGTCATGTCCTAGGAGGTAGTGCACGGCTTTCCGCATAGACGATTCGTCGACGTATAAGGGGTCGAAGCGCCAAAAAACTTTGACGTTTTGTTAACGAAATGTCGTCAACGGGGTGTCAACGTACGAATCTACTATGAGGTGTTGACGAAATAGGGCTTTATAAATGGGTTAATAAATTTTATATAAGCAAAAACTTTAGATTATTTTAGTTTATATTTCGTTGATTTTATTTCAAGCTGAAAAAGACAATTAAATTAAATATCTTATCAATAAAACATTTCACTGAATAGGAAAAACAATAGGCAAAAAAATAGAACTAAAAAAATCAAATACAAGAATTAGGCTAATTAATTTTGTTCTTCGGACCGCGTTATTTTTCAGCTTTTAGTTGCTTTTCTGGGGTGGCATCTTCGGTATAGATACTGAAAGTAAAAACTTAATTAATAAAAATACTATACTCATAATTTTAACTTCAATATAATTTGTTATTTCCTTACCTTTTTCAAATTTGTATATCTTTCGTTATTATTTACACTGTAGCAATCATTTATTTATTTAATATTGTTAAATAACAGGCTCAACTTCCTCTGTCTCGCACAAGTTATGATTTTGCCGGCAGTACAAAAACAATAGGAGTATGCAAACATACGAAAGAACAATACAGCGGAATTAGCGAGATCAGACTATTGAAGCTTGCCTTTCACACTTCCTTATACAATTTTCATTACGGCGCTTGTATACCCTTTTCAATATATTCAGAAGACTTAAGTAAGGTTAAATATATTAACAATTAACAATTAAATATATAAATTACTTCTCAAACGCTGTTTTTATAATACAAATGTATAAAATTTATAAAATAATTAGTACAATTATTGCTAACAATTGCAAGAGTATTTTGACAGCGACTTTTAGCTGCCATTCGTTGCATTCATATTCTTTCGTTTGCACACTCTCGCTCTCTCACTTACAAAACTGAGACAAGCCGTTCTTGCTCTTGTGCAGTGCTCTCCGTCACGCTGTTCTACCTGGCGTCCGACTTCGCCAATCAGCGTCGTCTGGGGGCATCGCTGCACTACATACATAAAAGAAAATCGACATGATCCAGCGAAACGATCGAAAGTGGAACAGCCTTCCTACTGAGAGACAGAATTTTACGTTTTACTGCATTAAACCAGCGTTGGTCAAAATGTGAGAGTGAATTGGTTTACTCTGTGCAAAAAGAAAGGAAACTTTTTTATTGCATGGCGGAAATCTTGATTTATGCTGAAATAATTCATATTCTTTATGAGATTGCTGTAAATGCATTCTGCATTATTTGTCATATTCGAGGAGAAAGTGGTCTGTGTTCACACATTTTTCCTTTAACGTTTATCAAAACCTTCATTTGATGGAAAAAACACATTTAAATCAGAGCAAAGGCAAAGCAAAGGCACCTAAGAAGGTCTATTTATAAGTAAATCAGAAATTGCCATTGACTTGCCATTCCAATTCACATTTTTTTTCGCTCAATGTACATAGAAATTATTGCGACAAATATCAGCGTTGACCTACATCATTGAACGCGGGCCAGCGACTGAAAAGCTAATTGCTCTCTTGGCTTAAGTGTCGACATGCGCTCGTCTCGTGCCGATGTGGGTACCCAAATGTCTTCGGCCCCTGCGGGCTATGGAATCGATGCATTAAACATTAAAATTTCTTTATAAATCAATCAAAGACTTAAATGCAAATTAAATTTCACAAAAAGATTCCCCAAATGCATTTCTTTTCTTTATTTAATTTCTTTTAATGTTTTCTCAATAATCAAATTTATGTAAACTTAAAAAATCAAATCGTACTACTTTCAATACTATAAATACTAAACCTCTTCTACTTTGTTATTCCTCTCATCCACAGCGCTTAAACTCTACACGAATATGCCCGAACAACAACACAAACAACAACAAATCGTTACGCCAAAGCTAAGTAACCCAATTTAGATTCCCTTTTCTCGGGGTGAAATGGGCCAGCTACGCGTCAACCAATTAAACCCACTGAGCAAAATAAAAAGCGAAAGAAAATAACAGAATCATGCCAACGAAATACGCAAAATAAAAAAAATATACAAGCAAACACACCCTGTAAATATATGTAGAGAGTATATCAGCGTGAGGAAGTAGTGAAAAGAAAGCATATGATAGAAAAGCGAGCTGAATTTTAAAAAAACAAAATGTGCACTAGTAAAGATCGAATCGAATGGAAAACATTGAGGAAAAAAATATATAAAACAAAAACGAATTTAAGGTCTAGCATTTAGCCACACAATTTGTTTATAAAACGAAGCAAGAAATATTTAAAAAAACAAAACATCATTATAATACATAGCATATAGCATAAAGTTCAACTGATTTTTAGTACCTTTTCAACAAACAACCAACTGCAGAACTAGCTGTAAAACTATAAGCCCCACTCTTCTACCCTTCCCCAAGACCCCACTGTAAATTTCTGTGTATAAACTTAGAATGGTATCCGCAAGATACATAGAGCAGATGGAAATGCCGCGTCAAAAACAAAAAACAAAATGTAGAGAGAAAGTTGATTGTAACGGAATTTAACGGACCAAGAGAGCGTGCAGAGCGTCGTCGCCTAAAACCAAGTAAAATGAAGTTTTCATCAATGATTTGTGATTCAATATTCAACTACTTATTAACAAACCTAAAAAATATTTAAACAATGAATATATTCGGTTCTTAATGCTAACTTTAGTTTATCGAAACGTGTACTACCCGAAAAAGAACATGACTCTTGACTATAAAAACCCAAGCACTATTGAATATTTAACAAAAAAGAAATTAAAAATATATGAATAAATAAATCAATAAATAATCATGTATATGTTCCTTTTTAGTTTAATGAGCATTAAAGTATCACTAAACGTTAAATTGTAGTAGCTTCATAGTAGTTTAAACAAAAGGGCAGCAGAAATACACAAAAAAAAAAGGAAAACAAAAGCGGAAAGTTAACTTCGGCGCACCGAAGTTTGTAATACCCTCTTGCAGAATGATGTCAAACAGACAATGATTATTTTCACCTTAACTCGAACAGAGCAAAAGCGGCATAAAAACACTGTACGTTTTGTGCGCCATTTGCTCTTTGTTTGTGATTTCCTGTTAATAATGAAAAATAAAACTTTTGGGTTTTTAATTCTGTGCTAAAATCTCTTCTGCAAGGGTATCGAAATTCGTGAATACAGCATTTTATAAATAGGCGTGTTAAATAGCATTAAAAAACCACACCCACAAATCATTCAGCAAAACAGTAGTTTAAATAGTAGCCAAGCAAAAACACACCACACACACACATTTACACTGAAAAAGTATTGAAAATGTTTGTGCAACATTTTTTTCGAAACGTTTTTAACAAAATACAGTTAAACCCCAATTAAAATTAAGCCACCAATTTAACACACAAAAAGAAATTAATAAAAACATTTAAAATATTAAACTACAATTGAAATCTGAAATATTTCTCAACTTTCCCCGCACAGCAATTCTTTCAACCAAAGTTTCCCAATTTCCTTTGCACAACACGCGTTCAGCAACACTGACACACTCACAAAACACTTGGCAACACTACAGCCACAAACACTTTCCGCCACTGCAAAACAAATCACGAACCTACCTACAAGACTTGTATAAAAAATTAAAGAAACGAAAACTAAATTAATTAACTAGAACCTAAGCTTAAGTTACGTTTTGTAAAAATTAATAAGAAATACCCTGTAAAAAATTATAACCTACTCGTAAATGTTTGTTTTTTTTTATAAATATATCGAATTCTCTGATTTGTCTAGACTAGCTTAATTTCTAAATTAGTTTCAAGGCATTTATAATTATGTGTACATTTTCGAGAGCAACAAATTATATAATAGTATTATTAACTGATTTGTTCATGTCCTTTTCTCATTAATTATTACAAAAATGGAATTATGGCAAAACAATCGAAATGCGGTAAGCGGCGGGCATTAGTTATAATTTAAAACAAAGGCGTCGTAATATATTATAAATTATTGCTAACACAATTAACAATAAATATTAATTGAAATATTTCAAAATAATTAAGCGCAAAAAATGGACAAAAATCGATAAAAAAAAAATTGCATAAAACACACACACACACACATACACAGAAAACAAACGACAATTGAAAACTGGGTAATAAATCATGAAGAAATACAACAAACCACAAGTAAAAAAGAAAAACTAAAAGAAAAACGTAAAAAATTAATAAAAACAAAATGAATTATACAACTGAATAATGTTGCACTGCTTTTTTTGAAATGATTGGGAATGGGGTTGGGAATCTTTTCAGACGTTTCAAAAAAGTTAATGAATTAATTCTTTCATTATGATTAAGTAATCTGAAGAGGTGAAGTATGCAAGTGTAATATATTGGAAACAGTAAAGCAGGGGTCGGCAAAGCGAGAGGAAACATTGCACACTGGTTTTGTAATTTTAGGCTGACTCCAACCAACTTAGCTGTGTTCCGAGGAATATTAGTTTAGCACACTCAGAAAAATTTTCTTCCTAGATTTTAGGAAACGGTAAGCCTCGAACACAAAAATGGACTATAATTGAAAAATTTTGGTAATTTTTTACCTAAACAGCTCAAACGTGAACTATATCGTAAAAATGTAGGCAAAAAATTTTAGGCTCTGGTAAACCTGGTACCAATTTTCTAATAATTAATGGGGATATAAATGTACAATATTTCAGATACTTTTTAATTACGGGTATAGCAATTCCGAAAATTATTGCGCCGAGATTTTTCTCAACATTACGACGGTAATGCAGTTTTATAAACCCACATACATACTTGTGATTTGAATACGGGGATTAATAAAAAATGGAAAACTTGTAAGTAAAGGTAAGGTAAAACTGGCTATACAGCTCCTCAACGGGGCCAAGCCAAGCTTATTTTATCGAGAACATATGTATATTGGTCATTAACCTCCTAGGACTTATGACCCATATAGTGCACCCATCGATTGCTAAAATCGTCGAATAAGTACCGAAGAATTGAACAAATGCGTAAGCGTGAGCTCTTTAGCCAAAGAATCGCCTTCTTAACTCAACTGCGTATCTCTTACCGTTTTGGATGCAAATGTATTATCAGTGAGTAAGTAAGTCAGTGAGAGAGTTTTGCATATATATTTAAGTTAAAGTATTTATTTAAGTATTGATTGAGATTTTAAGATAGCGGATTTTATGCACCTTTTTATATGAAGGCAGATTGAGGTGAAAATCTGCACTCAAATCGAAAATTGAGAAGCTGTATCGAAAAAAGTAGCCCTTACAGCCTATTATATGCAGTGTTGGGTAATATGGACAATATCGGTTCTAATACCTCTATTGTTTCCGCTATCAAAGAAGGCAGTAACGAAATATAATAATTATTTCTTGATTTATTATTCACCGACTTTTCCAAATTAAAAACTTCCAAAAGATAAGACATATGTTAAGCCTAACCTATTTCAGGGCTTATATTAAGGTAAATAATAATTGTATTTGTAAAAAAAGAATAAACTAAATAAGAATGTAATTTCTGAAAAAATGGTATTATTTTTACATTAGGTGAAAAAATACTTGCAATTTGGGGAATATGAACACACTGCCAGACTATTATGAATGGTTAGTTTGTACTCTTAAAATAACTCCACAGGAAGCTTAAGTATTTTTTATCACCACTGTCGCAGCATATAAAGTCATTAAAGTTAAAGGTATGTTTCTTCCAAATTGCGTACTTATTTAACATTAAAGCACCTAGATTTTAAGGTAATTTTTTTTATCATAATTTGATCAAATATTATACCCAATAACTTCTGTTTAATCCAAATCAATATAAGGAAATATTACAGCTTTCAATTAGGGTACTATAAAGCTGAGTTTTAGCACCGAAATGCCATAAATTTTGGGTAGTTTTTATCTTGATTTTAGCAAATATCATACCTAAAATCGTAAGTATTAATGATCTCAGTCTTAGGACAAAGCATGCCTAATAATCATGTATTTTATGCCTGAGTTTTAGAACTTAAAATGCCTTAATTTTGGGAAATTTGTTTCCTTAATCCAAGTACATATCATAACTTAAAACTTAGAAAATAATTACCACAATCTTAGAACATGACATTCCTTAGAATTAATCTAATTTTGACCTAAATTTTAGGGCATAGATTGCCTAAAATCGGTATGTCCTAAAATTTAGGGCCCCAATGGCCTTGGCGCCTTTTTAGGTAATTTTTCCTAAATATTTAGGCAATTTTATGCCTTCTTAGGCATTAAATTTTTTTGAGTGCATGAGTAACTTACACTTCATGCTACAACTTGCCCCTTTTCGAGAAAAACGGGCTTATTGCAGCTTGAATCGTGCTTAAGTTTAAGATATTAAATGAGAAAACTAAAAACACAATCGTCAGACATAAAAAGTCTTATAAGTGGTATTTAGAGCACCGATTGCTCCATTTCGGCAAAGCTGATCTACAACTGCACGAGATAACTGTTTAGTTTTATAAGTCAGTCTTTAAGGAACCGTCCGGAATTATTGAAGGACAGTTTTGAAAACGGCAACACCGCTACTTGGATTCCTAACTGCGCAGTCGAGCGATCTGATATCTGGGGAAGACCTGGGAAGTCAGGTGCATTAGGCTGCGTAGCAAAGGATTTGGGTAGCAGTGATCGACAGACGGTTAGACACCAAGTCGATAAGGGTAAACCTCTTTTTAAAATTTTAGCCTATATCCTTAGACAATAACTATAAATGTAATAAGAAGGTTAAAGAAAAAAATATTTTAAATAAAGAAGAATACTTCTACTACTACTACTAGAGCTGAAAATAATAAAACAAACCGAATTTCAGTTCAACACCGTAGAAACAAATAAAGTAGAGGGAAATCGGCTAGATCGGGTTTATGGCAGTTAAATGAAAGATTGGTCCGAATCGACACTGAGTTTGTTAGTCGTAGTAGGAGCTAAAAATACAAGTACAAACCAGTGTTTAAATGCCTTCTGTCAAAGTAGCAGCAGTTACAAAATATTTACTGTCCACAGCGTCGACTTTTCTGAACTTATAAAAACTTAAAAAGCTTTTTATAAAAACAGACGACGCAGCTAAATCAAAACCAAAAAAGATATATAATATTAAGAAAAATCAAAGCAGCAGCAGCAGTCGTCGTTTTATGATTTTAATTGAATTTTGGCGGTTATTTCGTTCAGTGGCCTAAAAACGAAACAGTAGTCTACAAGTCGGCGCAGCGACTTAGAATTGCCTAGATCACCAAAATTAAACTCAATGCCATAACATAACATTTGTTTTTTTTTAGCGCGCTGTTACCTTCAACCAAGCCGAGCAGAGTAACGATAATTATTTTGTTGTGTGTTGAGAGAAAAAAAGCATCGGGCAAAAAGCAAAAACAGGAAAGATTTGTGATAGCTGCTGCTTCGACTTTGGTCACTGAAAAAAGCGTAAACAAAATGAAAATCAAAAATGATGAAGCGACGACTGCTGCTGCTGTTCACTTTTTCCCAATAATAATTTTATGCTTTTGATTTTGCTCCGGCCTTTGTTTTTTATCAAAAGAAGAAGCAAAAACTGACGAAGAAGTTATTTAAGCATTGGTACTAACCAAATTTCGGCTCAGCAGCATAAGAAACCACAAAGTTATAGCAAATCTGCCAGATCGGTTATGTGGCAGCTCTATCAAAAATTGATCTAGTCGTCTTTGGGGTCCATAATCTTAACAACTAAAGTTTTTGCAGAGTTCCAATTCGTTTTTTGTAGATAAATTAATTAAGTACGCAACATTTTAAGATCGAGTACAATACTGGGTTTGTCCGGAAAGTATTAGGACTGAGTCGATTTAAAAAAATTTATTTAGCCAATCGTTACAGTTCTTTTAAAACTTTCAAAATAGGCTCCTTCAGCGTCGATGCGGCGCTGCCAGCGCGTTGAAAGCATCACGGAAGGCATTCTCCGGAATAGCCTTGAGAGCCGCGGTGCATGCTGCTTGGATCCCCTCTGTCATCTCAAAATACTTGCCTTTCATCGGCCTTTTCAGGCGAGGACACAAGAAAAGTCCGGCGGCCACATCTGGGCTGTAGGGCGGCTTCGGAAGCGTTGGGATGCCGGTCTTGGTCAGGTAGCTGTACACAAGAAGTCAGTTTTCAAGTTCACTTTAGAATATCTGGGTAAACCTGCTTGATCATATTAAACGTCTCTGTCGCAGATTTACCGAGTTTCTCACAGAATTTAATAGCGTTCCTCTTGGCGGCCTGCACCACTTACAGAAAAACGTAGCGCGAATATGCCCGTCCTGACTCTCCACTTGCTCAATGATAAATGACCAGACGCTCGTTCGTTAGCTAGGAACGCCCTCTACTAAATCCAGTCGGTGCGCGCACGCTCGGAAATACAGTCGCGACGGAAATCAGTCCTTTCCGGACAAACCTGTTTATCATGGATTTTATACAAAATAGACACACCATGCAAGCTGCAAAAGTAAAAGTAAAAATTTCAAATGGTTCTAGTATTCGAGATAGACCTACAGTAATTGGTATTGAGGGCCATTAAATCTTTCCAGCCTACTTTGATTCAACCCATCGACCTTATTTCAAGAACAAGTTGGAAATAGAACTAGAATTTGTTTTGTTTAATGTATTTTTACTTGGTTGTAAGAACATTTTTGGGTTGACTTTAGAGCTTGTTAGACTTCAACAAAAGATTTTTTTCTCAGTGGATAAAAATATTTGAGCGGTTGCCAGTTTCAACTTCTCTGCTTCGCATGCCGACCCCTGCACTACTGAAAAATTTACATATGTAATTTAAAGCGATTTAATAAAAAGTTCAGTAAAATTAAAGCTAATGCTAATTTTTCTATAAAATTTATTATGTCTCAAGTCTGGTGATGATTCAGGGATCAGGGAGAAGTCCAAGACCGCAGGTTTGTATCGGAAATTGTCAATTACTTACTTATATGTTCGCATCAACTTTGACTTCAAAGCAATTGAAAACACTGTCAAGGCTGGTTATGATATTCTCCAAAGGAGAACTGCATAAACAGAAATGCAATTTCCACCCCGTCCATCTATCCCGGAGATAAACAAGCCCCAGACTCTTTATAAACAACCTCCCGGACACAATTAAGTTCTGGTAAGTATAACAGAAACCATGCATATCGAACTGCCTTCTCTTGTTCCTTGGGGACCTGTACACAAGGAAGTTAAACATAAGCCAATGTTTATATGGTACAGCAGGCCATAAGGTACCTCGCGGGCATTAATCAGAGCACTTATGGTTACCCCGCTGAATGGATCAATGACCGCATTGACATCTGCTTTAATTCCACGGCCCGAACCACTCCCTGGTCCTGACCACAAATCGATGAATGTTCGAGGCGCTTTGGCGTCACATGTCACGAAATGCTTTCGCGAAGCGCAACGTTTAAATCAAATATAATAAAATAATAACATTTTCCAAAAGGCACTTGGCTGTCGCTTAATTGACACTTTCGATTGTTCGGGGGCTGACTGAATGACTGACAGTCCCATCCATCCACCTGTCAAATGTTCGCCGAACAAATTAGTTAAAAGGGAAAATGCTTTCTCGCTTTTTCTTTATTTGCGTGAAAAATTCTCTCCATTCGACGCATTGTCTGTCATTTTCGATGTTGAACGAATTTATTTTTATTTACTTTGATTGCACTTTTTACAGGCTTTCAATTTGTAGCACACGCTGAATGACTTTATTTATCGCATTATGTGGGACATTTGCCAAAAAAAAAGGGTTGACCCTAAAGGACGGTCTGTTCTGGACAGTTGACAACTTGATGTGATGCTGAGTGCATAGAGCAGTAAGGGTTTTTTTCTGGGAAGGCGTGATAAAAACGCGTGAAATAATTATTGATAATCATGACTGAAATTTTTTATCAAAGGGTTGAATCTCAATTTACAACTAAGCGAATCGAATGGGCTGAAGTGGTGGGCGGAGCGGATAGAAATTGGATTTTAAAGCGATTAAAGAACATCAGAAAGTAACAATTTTCTAAAGTTTGATGGTTGTACGGATTGTTGGCTTTTAAGGTGCTAAGTAAAGAATATTAAAAGCGATTTCACAAAAACTCTTTGCATATAGGTAAAGTTTCAAAACATATTAACACATTATTATATATCTTTGTTTTTAAAAAGTCGTATAAAATGGGTGAACTTAAATGGATGCACTTATCATGCAGTTCTGCAGATAAATGTAACAGGTAGAAGAAATCATTTCCCATCATATAAAGCATAAATAAAAACGTTTCATACCTTTCGGGTTCCCCCACTCAGGAACACAGGAAGGATATTAAACATTTCTTCCACTAAGTAAAGGGTTAATGCACCCAGAAAAACGATTTTCCCTAAACTTTAGTAAAATATATTTTATTACTCAAAACGTGATTCGTTTGCAACATAGGGTATTTTACCTAAAAGAACTTGTGTAGAATAAAAGATTAGAGCAATCCTTTGCTTGAAAATTACTAGCTACTAGAAAACACTAGCTTATACCCGCAGATTCGCTAGAATTTGCGTATAAAAATTTTCCTAAATTTGTTTTTTTCTTATTTTACATTTTTGTATGCTTTGAATTACATATAGATCTTTTAAAACAAGTTAGAGCCTGATCGGATAATAAACATAAAAGTCTCAAACAACAGTTTTCCGGGAATTTTTCACATATCCAAAATTTCCAAAATCTTTGTTCTCAATTTCAATTGGAATAAAAACGAAGAGAAAACACAAAATCCAATGTATTTATTATATGGCTATACTATATATTCATCCGATTTTGATAAAATTTTCCGAAATTGTGTTGAAACAGATAACATTACTACCTTTGAAAACAAAAACAGTTTTTCTTACTAGAACTACATTTTCGACCGATCGTTCCTATGGCAGCGGTATGCTATAGTCATTGATAACAAAAAAGTTTTTCTCACTAAAACTAATTTTTCTACCGATCGTTCCTATGGCAGCTATATGCTATAGTCATCCGATCCGGCCGGTTCCGACAAATGTGCAGCGTATTTGTACCAAAAGACTTCGTGCAAAGTTTTGTTACGATAGCTTTCAAACTGACGGAGGAAAAAAAAAAAAAAAAACCCGGGGGGGGGCGGCGGGCGGGGCGACCACAGAAGGGGGGGGACATGGCTATATCAACTCAGGGTCAAAATTAGTTTAGTGAATAACTTTGGTGTTTTTGCTCGTATCATGTTGCGCTATTCAGAATAGATATATACGGCCAAAGATAAAATATGCTAAGCCACGAGGTTGTAACTTTAAAATTTAAGGGGGGAGGCGGGAAATTTTGCAAATCTAAAACAAACTCGATCAGGGTACGGTATACACCTATGTTCATGCAAAAATTTGGGTCTATATCTCTTATATTCACTCATACAGACAGACGGACGGACGGACAGACGGACATGGCTATATCGACTCGGCTGTTGATGCTGATCAAGAATATATATACTTTATGGGGTCGGAAAAGTTTTCTTGACCCTGTTACATACATTTGCACAACTTCATGATCCCCTTTTACCCATTTTTAATGGGAACAGGGTATAAAAAGAACAATGCTTCTGCAGTAATTTGAACCCACGACTCTTCCTCTTCACCACCAATTGCTTAAGGGGATATTCTCCATGTCCAGTCTGTTTTTTTGACCTTTTTCAAAAAAAAATCTTATTCCAATTCTGTTTTTTATACCCTGGGGAGGGTATATTAAAATTGTCATGTTTCAACGCACAAAAGGAAGCATCTCAAATAAATTTTTTCAGCGTGACAATTCTGTTTTTGTTTATTATATTACAAACAGATTAAAGTAAACAAATAAATTTTTACTGTTTCGATCGAGGGTTGTTCCAAAAGTTATCGCCCGTCAAAGTGGATGTCCAAAAACAAAGTTATAGTGCTGGCGGCCATGATTCCACTTCTCCAGGATGTCTGATATAAAAAGTAAAAACGGGGATATAATCAGTTTAGATGTAATTCTGGTCTGAAACCACAAAAAAATATTGTGATTTTTTTTGACAAAATGACGGCCATTAAAAAATGAAAAATCTATTTTATGCTCTTTTTTGGTAGATTAGTGTAAACAAAAAATAGTAAAATTTGTTATTAAAATTAGGATTGACGTTCAGACCAGAATGGTGACAATTCTGCGTCGATTTCAGTTTTAAATATCAAAATCTGTTTAGTGAAACTGGAGAAATCATGGTCACCAGTTCGAAAAACTTGGTTTCGAGACAAACGCTTAAAAGTTTGAAGTTCCTTTTGGGAAAAGAAGAAAAAAATGAAAAAATGCAGTTCTAGAATGATGACAACCCGATTTATATACATCAAAACGCAAAAAGTGGCTTGAAAGAGCCAAAAATATTACAGATATTATATACTTACAGATATTAGTTGGCTGAGCATTGTGTAGGATAGCCTTCGATAATTATCGATCGATCAACAACATGTAACCATTAAAATTAAAGAACCAGCCGTTATTTCACAGCGCTATGAACTTGAAATTTATTTACGCAAAAATTTCTTGTTTTAGCGAGGACATTGTTGGACCAAAAATTCTATAACTTCTAAAGTATTTCGAATTTGTAAAAATCCTTTGGGGGAAACTCTCAAATATTCAAGTAATGACAAATCGAAAAAAAAATTTTCCACATGGAAATTACACCCTTAAGCCGTAGGGCTTGATCGTCGTTGTGTCTAAAGAGGCCGCCTTTCGAGTCCCGGTTGAAGCAAGTAAAAAAATTGTTTAAATACGTTTGTTTTTCAGAAAGAAAACATTGAGGAACCAACAACCGACTTAAACTTACGCTCTCCTTTAAATAAGTTCACAATAATACACTTTTTCGGTTTCAGCGTCGATGGGCAGATATTTTCACAGGTTGTGTGGCGCCTCTTTAGCTCTTTAGCAGGGCAAATTACATTCGACCAATTTTCTTACTTGTTTTTGTTCTCCCAAAGTCGGAGCACTATGCTGGTTAAGATTACACTGTTTTATTAGAATTATTGCAGCTTTATAGCTTAAGCAACTTCTCATTTCTATTTTCTTTTCTTTACCCAAATCCTGCTACAACATCAGCTGGGGAGGGGTACATAACTAGATATTCCCTAATAAGCCGTCTGGACAAATACTTTAATGCCTATCATCAAAATGCAGAAATGTATTTGCTTGTTTTTTTTTATGTGGCATGGCGTATTCTTGTCCTTGGTTGCTCTCCTAACAACTGTGCAAATACGTAAAAAAAAATAATCCTAATTACAATTGCAAGTTATAAATAAACATGGACAAGGCGAATGTAGCTAGAGACTGCGTCATTGTAATAATGAAAATCCCCAAACAAGCCATAAAAGGGATAAACGAAACGAAATGAAATGAATGAATGAGTGAAATTTTTGGCAAGCTGCAAATGCGAAGAGTGTAGCAGATTTTTAGCCTTAGCGAGAGAATAACTGACATCTACTTACACAGATGGGGTGGGATAGACGGATAGTAGACAGTCAACAACATGTGTGCGACCTGTGAGGATTTGGTTCATTTCCTTACTGGGTAGAGGAGGGTAGATGGGTGAGTTGGTAAATGAATTTCAAAAAGTTTAAAATAAAGCTAGGAATGTATTTTTATATAGAAGAACAAGAATCAACACTATATTATTTGACATACCAAGAGTATTCCATTATTCATTCTTTAAACTTATATGCTGATCTTATGTCAGTAATTCACTGTTAAATAAAGAAAGTGAACCTCAGGTCTAAGTGGCATTGCATAAATAGAAAATCAATGTTTGATTTTGAAAAGTATTCCCTAACAAAATAATGGCTATTTTAACCCATTTTAGTGACGAAATTTCGCTTAGGGTATCAGGTAGTCGTCTTCTGAACCACATCACGTTACTGATCAATTTTGTTACTTTTTTTTGTTGCCTGTTTCTCCTTGGGGGTTAACTAAAATTTTTGCCAATGTTTTGTTTGTTTTTCCGCTTGTGAGTTTTGAAAAAAAGCAAATCGCTTAAATGGCTCAGTGTCGCTGCAATTCCTATTTCGGTTGCATTTCATAATTACGAGTGGAGAGGGAGATAAATGAAAATGTAAAGCCACCCCAGGAAATGGCAAACATAAACCCAGACTCAGCCCATTTTCGACAAGCCGGAAACCCTTTTTGACTTCTGTAGGGGATCAACTGCAGCATACAATGGGATAAAACTGAGAACAAAGCATGCGTGTCTGGCTTACCTGGCTGATGAGCTGAAGTTGTCCCCTGGGCGGCTTTTATCAAGCGTTAAATTGCAGCTATTTGACAGTTTATCGTGGCTATTTGCATAGGAAAGTTCTCCCAAATTGGTGAACGCCTAAAAACAAAGTTAAATGTCAAGTTGTCTGTCCGCCCATCTGTCCGGTGCAACTAATGCAATTCATGTGTTGACTCAACCATCATCTCCTTCTCCCTTTTGTTTGTGTTTGCCCATGTCCTGACAAACGTCCTGTCTGTCAATTTGCATGTTACCTTGCATTTGTATTGGCATTGAACTGCATCTCTCTCTCTCTCTTTCTCTATCTGTCCGACACTCTCTTATCAGCTGCAGCTTCCTGGCGCACGTCCCTGCTGGCTTCCTTTTGTCCCTGCTGTGTACTTGGATTTGTGTATTTGTTTATCTAACTATCAAAGTGCCTGCGTGCTGCATGCTGCTTGCATAACTCGAGACTCGAGTGTGTTAATTGCTGGTCTTCGCTCTGGCTTTCGTCCTTTGAGCTGTGTGTTAATATTTCCATTTGCAGTTTTCGGTTTACTAATCTATTATTTAGTTTCACAAACTCTGCTAAATGTGCAAAAATTATGTGCCAACAGAATGTTGTTTGCCAGTCTTAGATAAATTTGCATTGGCTTTTGTTTTTAGTTTGGAGATTAGAGGTGTTTGCACATGGCGAAAACAGTTGGTGTGGCATGAATAATTTTAAGAGAGTCCATTTGGGTCAACACGAATTAGAATGAATTATACGAGACAGCTGATTTCGAAAACGTTACATAATTTGTTATATATTTTTCAAAAAGTCAGATTTTATTATTCAGCAATTCCTAACAAATGTTTTGGAAAAGCCAGACTGAAAGTGAGAACGGAAAACATAGCTAAAAAAATACGTACAAAAAGTATGACAATTGGTTAAATTCCGGATATTCATACAAAAATAATATATCAACATATTAAAACAAAAGCTCTTTCTATATACAGGGTTGCCCATATTCGACGGACCCATCTGGCAACGCCATAACTTTTGACAGAGATGTCAGATCGCTTAATGACATACCGCGTTTGAAGCGTCAGTCCAAGCAGATTTTTACCATGGAACAATACACGCCACGCGAGCGCTCTGAAATAGTTGAATATTTACATTCAACAGAACAAGTCAATTGTGAAAACTCAACGTGCTTTTAAAAAATTTCACATTTTCACATTTCACATTGAATGGGACCGTAAATAAGCAAAATTGCCGTGATTTACGCCACCGAAAATCCTGAGGAGATTCGGGGAAGTGCCTCTTCATGACGAAAAAGTCACAGTTTGGTGCGGCGTTAGTGCGAAAACGGTCATTGGGCCGTTTTTCTTCCCAAAATGAAATGGCCATGCTGTTACCATCAACCAGGAGCGTTATCGCGACATGATGACCAATTTTGTGATGCCAATTATTCGTCGAAAGCGTATGAGGCAGTTCTGGTTTCAACAAGACGGCGCTCCACCGCACACAAGTCGCACAACAATCGATTTTCTGAAGAAATTGTTTCCGGGCCGTTTGATGTCGAAAAGTGGTGATTTGGACTGGCCACCGCGTTCGCCCGATTTGACGCCGCCTGACTTCTTCTTGTGGGGATATTTGAAGTCAAAGGTTTACGTTAACAAGCCAAGGACCGTAGAAGAGCTCAAGGACAACATTCGTGAAGAAATAGCCGCTATTCCGGCCGAAATGTTGGCGAAATCGATGGAAAATGCTGCAAAAAGGGGCACAATACGCCATCAACGCCAGAGGCGGCCATTTGAGAGATATCATATTCAAAAATTGATGTAAACAAATCTACTTGGAACAAATTAAATGATTAAGATTGCAGCCACATTTTTATTTTTCCTTTGTTTTTTAAAAAAAAACATTTGTCCTATGGACAACGCCAAACCACAATAATTATTATTAAGGATAAAAATTTTTTTTTAGCTCCAGGTCGAACTCATACCAGTTCTACGCTTCCCGGTTTTTTCCGATCGAAAATGCTTATCTTTTTGCAACACGGACACACTGTTAGAGACTGCTGTGCTTGGTTATTCACCTGATTTCGATCCGCGTAACTTCTGGCTATTCACCAGTGTCAGGAGACCGCTCCGGGAACTACGTTTTGACTCGATTTAGATGACAAAAGAAAAATCGGCTCTAGATGCCATTCCGAAAGAGGACTTCGCCAACTGCTTTGATAACTGGAAAAATCGTTGGCATTAGTATTTTGCTGCAGAAGGGGATTACTTTGAAGTGAATGAAATAGATTTAGATAAATAACTAAAGATTTTGGAAAATATAAGAAAGTTCAGCTTTTTACTTGCCCATCGATTTTGAGTTTCTGGAGTCAGGGTTTTGACTGTATATTTATTTTTGTTAAGCTGAAACGAAAATTAAGGTTCGGACTTTGTTCCGGCTCCATATCAATAATGGTTATGTTGAAGGTTTGCTTTACAGTAAAAGAAACGTCGTAAACGGAAGAAGCAGTACTGAATTTATCAGTGCTCAACTCACAACTGAGAAGTAGGAATTGCTACAATTACTGATTTCAGTATTGCCCTTAGAACTAAACCCAAAAATATTTGTATCAATATAAATGTGATACGCGTTGTCTCAAATTGAACAGAAATTAGGATAATATTTTTCTGCATCCATATAAACCTAGAGGGTATTAAACTTACAATTTTGGGTATTAATTTATAACTGAGAATATTAATTTGAGACGCATAAGTATGAGAGTAAAACTAAAAAATAGAGGGAAGCTAACTTCGGCTCTACCGAAGTTTATATACCCTTGGAGCATGATATATGCTGCCAGTTTGTTATATGGCTATACTATATATTCATTCGATTTTGATCAAATTCTTCAAAAAATTTTGTTGAAACAGATAACATTACTATCTGAAAAGTACAAAGACGCTACCATTTAAAACAAACAAGTTTTTCTCACTAGAACTACTTTTTCGACCGATCCTTTCTATGGCAGCCATAGTCATCCGATTTTAATCAAACTTCACAAAATTGTGCGGTAGTATATAATATTGATCTGTACAAAGTTTGGGAGCGATAGCATTGAAAACAAAAAAGTTTTTCTCACCAAGACTTTTTTCAGACCTATCTTTTGTATGGCAGCTATACTATATAGTTTTCCGATTATGATAAACCTCGGTGAAATTATGTGAAAAAATAGAATACTCTTAAATACGAGGGTTGGGAGCGATAGCATTGAACACAAAAACAACTTTTTCAACCGATCGTTCCTATGGCAGCTATATGCTATAGTCATCCGATCCGGCCGGTTCCGATAAATGTGCAGCGTATTTATACCAAAAAACTTCGTGCAACGTTTGGTTAAGATAGCTTTAAAACTGACGGAGGAGATAGCATAGAAACAGACGGACAGACGGACGGACGGACGGACAGACGGATATGGCTATATCAACTCAACTCGTCATGCTGATCAAGAATATATATACTTTATGTGGTCGGAGATGCTTCCTTCTGTGCGTTACAAACATCCGGACAATTTTATTTTGGTACGATATTTCACATGAATAGAATCAATTTCATACAAATAAGATGCCTTTTCAAACGTATTCAGATTTCAAAGCTGTCCAAAATTGTTTCTATTCATGTGAAATATTGTACCACACTAAAAATGTATCTCATCTGAGTATAGGCCTTAAAGCATGATAGTTCGAAAATTCAAAGAATATATGAATTGTAAAGCGAAGAATGCCGAATGACGCAGCTGGCGATGCTGGACGAGTCAATATTTATGCAATGTCACATCAGAGTTAGTTAAACGTAAATACTATAAAAGAAACTTTCTCAGACGACGGTCTGAAGATTAATTAATGAATTACAATATTTTTTTTATTCTTTATTGGCCATCACAACCGTTTGACGGTCTCGGCCGCTGCTATTAATGCCAGCCAGTCGGTTTTGCTCCATACGAGCGGGCACCAGTTGTTCACACCAAGCTGGGAAATGTCTTTCTGCACCTGGTCGTTCCACCTTGCCTTGTCCCAGTTCTTTCGCATTCTTCTTGTAGACCATTGTTGCTAGAGCTTGTTCATCCATACGGGTAACATATCGTAGTCAGCGCAGTCGTTGTTACTTTAAGCCCTTTACTAGACTAGTGTCCCCATAGAGTTCTAACAGTTCATCATTCTTTCAGATGCGAAAATCCTCGCCAACTTTCAAAGTTCCATAAAACCTCCGAAAAATCTTTCGCTCGAAAGCGCCAATCGCCGCCTCATCCGCTAATGATATAGCGACTTGTGTAGCGCTATTTTCGTACTTCGAGCGAAGGCTCTGCTCTTGAACTCCATACTAAGCCCGTAGTAACATAGGTTTGCAAGAGTAATTCTTCTTCGGATTTCTAGGCTGATGTTATTACAACATTATCCTTCCGAGGTAGACAATTTCCTCCACAACTTTAAAGTTGTAGTCTTCCATTGTAACAGATGGCCCACGACGCGAAGACTTCCTTTCCGCGGATACTAAGTACTTCGTCTTGTCCTCGCTTACCGCTAAGCCCGTCAGGTGAGACTGCCTCTCAATCTCTGACAACGCCATGCTTACCGCCAGTTCGTTTTTTGTCGATAATGTGAATATCATCCACATATGCGAGTAGCATTACATCTTTATTAAAAATGGTGCCCGATCTGCTGGCACTTGGACACTGGCGCAGTATATACTCCATCAGAAGATTAAAGAAGTCACACGATAAGGTATCACCCTAACTAAAACCTCTTTTGGTACCAAAAGGCTCGGAGAGGTTCGTTCCTATTTTGACGGAACTTTGAAAGCTTCTCAACGTCATCATGCAAAGTCGAATGTACTTTTGCTGGTATACCAAAGTTTCAAAAGATGGTAAGTTTCGATGTTTCTCTCCTAAGTCTTCTCCAGGATTTGACGTAATGTGAATATCTGGTCGGTGGTGGTCTAAAGCCACACTGATAAGATCCAAGCAGTGTGCTTAAAAGCGGCTTTAGATGTTCACAAATAATACGCAACAGAACCTTATATGCAATGGGAAGGAGACTGATCCCGCGGCAGTTGGAGTTAACTTCTCCAGAGGCGTCATAATGTTCGGACTTCAACATTGTACTGTGGGTAACCTCCGGAAAGGAGAGTAGACAGAGTTTCGGGAGAGGGAAGGACAGAGGATTCAATCCATAAGGGGTTTTAAATCACACAACTTTGAAGAACTATGGAGAACTAGATGTAATGTTCTCTTTCATATACCCCCACTTAACCTAGTAAAGGTCAATGAATATTTGTGCCTTTACCCATATTGAATGCAAGACAATTATTTCAGGAGCCCATTATAAGGGATTTAATTATTTTAATAAAAATTCATTAATGCAGAAGATCAAAAATTTAAGTAATAACTCATTATATGCGGACTGAATTCAATGGGTCGCGCATTTATCAAGTAACTCATATGGAAATTTAACTTATTTGCCAAAGCAACTAATAATAGAAAGGCAGTCCAGGTGCTGTGACAAAATATAAGGATGTAGTTATCCAAAGAAGACTACGAACTAATTGAATATGCAGCGCTTAGATATAATGGCGATTGTGTACATATCTAAGCCTGGCACTTGTAAATCGGGTAGGCAGTAACTCTTTTGAAGAAGTTTTTGATATAAATATATGTACACGTGCGATGGACGGTTTTAGGCGGCTATGCCGTATTTACAATACAGAACAGCTTTTCTCACCGTTGTCGACAGGCCTGCTGACTGATGGGCTGTATGGGTGGTGGAATATTGTATTAAGTAAAAATGTACATAAACATATAAAAATAGAGGGAAGCTAACTTCGGCTGTACCGAAGTTTATATACCCTTGGAGCATGATATATGCTGCCAGATTTTTGAATGGCTATACGATATATTCATCAAAAAGTTTTTCACTAGAACTACATTTTGGACCGATCGTTCCTATGGCAGCTATATGCTTCTATTGCTGTTTAAATCAAACTTGACAAAATTGTGTGGTAGTATATAATATAGATCTTATACAACGTGGGAGCGATAGCATTGAAAAAAAAAGTTTTTCTTACTAAGACTTTTTTTCAGACCTATCTTTTTGTATGGCAGCTATACATATAGTTGCCCGATTTGCATAAAACTTGCTGAAATTATGTGAAAGCATAAACAACTCATAAATACGAGGGTTGGGAGCGATAGCATTGAAAACAAAAAAGTTTTTCTCACTAAAACTACTTTTTCAACCGATCGTTCCTATGGCAGCTATATGCTATAGTTATCCGATCCGGCCGGTTCCGACAAATGTGCAGCGTATTTATACCAAAAGACTTCGTGCAAAGTTTGGTTGAGATAGCTTGAAAACTGACGGAGGAGATAGCATAGAAACAGACGGACAGACGGACGGACAGACGGACAGACGGACATGGCTATATCAACTCAGCTCGTCATGCTGATCAAGAATATATATCTTTATGTGGTCGGATGTCTTTCTTGATCAATTTTAAAAAGGGTATAAAAAGGCAGCCTACATACCAACCACATCTAACAAAATAGGGGATTTGAATCGTATTTAACTTAAACTTAAGGGTTCCTCCACAATTAGGGAGATGATGACCATCGATGCTGTCACTATGAACAGACGCACAGTGTGTGCATAGGAGGCACACCCAGTGGGAGCACTATGGAGGCTGCCTGGCGAGGCACAGTAGGGTGCAGATTGGGTGAAACTGCCCCGTAAAAGACACTCGCAGTGTGGCAGATTGGACACAGTTGCAGGTACCACGCGTTTGACGAACGATTGTTGTTGTTAGCAGTCGACAGGGCGTTCTCGAACGGAGCTTCGCAAGCGGCTACTTTCGACTCCGAGGGGCCACGTGTGGCTACTGTAAAGGCCAGTACCTGTATATAAATCGTTCCACTAGGGTATAAAAACACTTTAGAATAAGCCAAGATGCTGGGATCTCTTGAATTACCTTTTAAATTGAACCTACACACATACATTCATCCAGACGTGTGCATGAGGCTACATACATATGTATGTGGGGCAATTTTTATGCGTAAGATTGATGTTAACCTCGACCGGCATACGTCACAGATTGACTTTACTCGAAAATCTCGCAGGGTAAGCGATGATCTCGCTCAATTGCAAATATGTAACTGCAGAAACGGAAAATATATAAATCGCGTTTGGAATCACACCGCTTTGCATACCTGGTGTAGGTTAGGTCGAACAACTATGCCCATGGCAGCAACAGCGGCAACCATTTATGGATCACAGGATGCGGTTGTGGATGGAGGGAGGTGGGGTGGTTAAATTTTTGGCTCACGAATGAACTTTTTGGGAACGCACGTCTGTTGTCTTTGACCGGAAGATGGAAAAGAAAGGGTGACCGTAGCTTGGCTGTGGAGCAAATAACAATGCTAACGCCATTATCGTTGCTATCATTAAGGCAGAACGGCCAGAACCTATACCACTCCGCTATGTTGATGTGGCTGTTATAACGTTTTGCCATGTGACGCACAATGCGAGAGGTTCGAAACAAAGACAACTGACGAAGTGGCGTTTCTCCTGTTTTTTAATGCGAAGGTGTAAAGCTTTACATATATCGGTTCCAGCATGAGACACATCTTTACATTAACTTCTGATCAAACATCATCCGCGTGGACTGGCATGCAGAGTGAGAGAACAATGTTTCTTATGGTTGTATCCACATTAGACGATTGCATTTTATTAGGTTAAATTAAATACATTTTGTTATGTTCTGTTATGTTTTAATTTTAATGACAGTTTGTAAAGTACTGAATTGATACTTCAAACTTAATAAGAAGAAGTATTATATTAATAAAAGCTAGTATAAAAACAAGAAAGAGTGCTGCAGTCGAGTGCCCCGACTGCAAAAAACCCTGAACCGAGTTATGTAGTTACTATAGTTTTTATATCCTAAGTTAATATTGAACTTAAAGCTTAGTATACAACTCAACGAAGCAACTGCCAAAACAAAAAACTCTATTTAAAAATAACTCACAACACCAAGTCTTTTGGAGTCAAAAGCTCTGTGAGTTATGTTACGTATAGCAAGATGCATAAGAGATAAAGAGAAGAGAGAAAACAAACAAAGTTGTTGTAAGCTCCTATACGCACTGCTATCGCTATGCGTAAGCAAACTACGAATGAGCGTCGTGCTCAACTTCTTGCTTCTGCAGCATGGTTATTGTAGCTTTAGTATTTAACTCCTGATCTTATGTTAAGTACACAGTCTCGTTTGTCAAATTACGCACACCAACAAGAGATTTCCCACCACTGCATTAAAACGCAAAATCACATTTCTAAGCAAAGGCAAAAGACTGTCTGACAGGCATTTTGTCTGAACTAAGCCCAAAAAAACCAACAAAATCGATAAAAATTAGAAGAGTCATTAGGTCATTGGGTAATAAATACATAATTAAAGGCCTTGCTTTTTAGGCCAGGCACGATTCTACCTTGAAATGTACTAATCATGCGCTTAACCCACAAATTCAGCCCATCACACAAATTTCAATTACTTAGCAGAAGAATCCATACACACACAATTCCCTTGGCAAGCTTCCTCCAACCATATGAGGCAAATCCTAAAAAATGATGGCGAATAGCGCGTGCTCAAAAACCGATCGGGGTGATTAATGAAAGAGTTTTTTTTGGGAAGAAATTAACAAGTGGCCGGGGCCATTGGTCATGTCAGCTTAGCGAAAGGGATTTCCAGTTTGCGTTCTCTTGAGGGGGTTGGAAGGTGAACTTAATCTTGCTCCGCTGGGTCACTGAGGCGAGTCGTGGTTTGGCCATGATGGTCTCAGTTACCGGATTACAGGAAGTGGTTAGAGCTGGAGTGCAGAATTAGGCATTGACATTCAGTGTTTTAACACCAACTTGTTTGTTGGCATTCTCCACCCTCCATCCCCTCCCCCCTCTGTGTGCACACCATTTGTTGTCATTTGTTGTTTTTCCCGCGATATCCGCTGCAGAATTGCATTGCTGTAGCTTAACTCCCTGACCAAAAATTTGATTCAATACATTATTTTTATTTTCTGCTTACCCTCCTCCCTGAATACGCTTTTCTTTCTTTCTCCATTTCCATTTGGATTTTTTCATTGTTTTGGTAGGCAAACAACCCTGATGCTTCTCGATTTTAGTCCCAGGTGTATTTGTTTGATATATTGCGCAGTTATAAATAGCACAAAGCGCAAAAAAAACACACAACTAAAACCTTGGGAATGCATCATGTGTGTGACGTATGTTGTAATTTCATGCATTATTGTTGTTGTTGCTGCAATTTGGTAAATTAATGTAATGCGATTTAATGGAGAGTTGAATTACTTTATCGAAGAGGTTGATGCAGGAGCAAAACTCTGGCTATTAATTAATTAAAAAGCAAACATAATATTGCACAATTAATAATTTAGCTAAAACGCCAGTGCTTATGTGAGTTTTAAAATACTAAGGGCCGTTTTCTCATGTTGCTGTTTTCGCAAGTCTAGGTGGATTTATTGCATTTGCTTTGTTCATGTTCATCTACATGGATTTTGTTGCCATCTATTTCATCCTCATTGATTTCAAAACCATCTACATAATTTAGCACACTGAAAAATATTTAAAACCGCTGCTGAATACATTGAAGTCTCTATTGTTAAAAACTAAACCAAAAATGGAAAATATTAGATGTCGCTGAAGAAACAGATGCCCTCTAATTCCCCTGGATAATTTTTTAAGCAAAGTTCACACAGGCAATTAGTTTGTCGAAACAATTAGCCAAGATTGAAGATTTTACGGATTTAAAAACGAAGACTTTGGTTACAAACGCATGTGTGAATCATCATAGTAACAAGTCTTTCCGAAAGAAAAACCTTGTCCTCCACTGTGAATTTCATGCTTTTTTTTTAAATTGGCTTTAAGAATATAACAATAAACAGAGTGCAAAAGCGCTGCCAACCTACCATTAGTGCATTTGCAGCCCTGCCGGTGTGACCGTGACGCAAATACCCAAATTCCTAATCAATCTACATGAGACAACCACCTAGTTGCAAAATCTAGGTGGATTTCGATTTGAGCAAAAACAAGAACATGAGAAAACGACTTTAAAGCTGCCTAGTCATATATTGTAAAAATTCTCTAAAGAGAAACTCTTATCAAATTGAACCTTTCCTATTTCATCAAGGAATGCCAAATTTTTTAAACATTTAGAGATATTTGCTTTGCTATTACACTATCGTCAGAGAGTCTTATTAGATAATTATGCAGTGTTAGGAAGTATTGTAGTTGTTACATACCTAGATAAACATTTGTGTACCAAACCATCAGTAATAAGCTGGCTCGAGGTCTCGTTATGCTAGCACATAACTCCAACAAGGAGGAACATAATACACCAAAAGGGAAGCTAGTTGATCGTACAGCTGTTTCATTGGTATCTCTACCAAATCATCAGCGCTCTTCGCTTACTTGTACTGGAGCCAACATCTCCCACTCCATGCCAGTGCTACCAGAGCTTAAAACGTTTCAAGTCAAGGAAATACAGAAAACTGTCGGCACCACTAGCATTGAGGTAAGGTAAATAAGCTTTCTGATAAAATTCAAACAAAATTTCAAAGTTTGATTGTATTGTAGTTCAAAGTTGATTATAAATGAAAGCGATTTATTTAATACACAACAAACCAAATTCTATTGCTATCAGCTTAAATAATTAAGTCGGTAATTTTACCTTTTAATAAGTTTCAAAAATTGTCCATATTGTTTAACTTTCTATGAATCTTAGCCAAGACCAAGATTAAATATGTACATATCGGCGTTTGTGATGTTAACGCGAATGTGGAACTTAATAATTATTGATATGAAAAATCCGAATTTTTTAACTGTATATGTAAAAAATTTTGGCAGAAATTAGAAAGATGTAGTTACAGACCTGAAACTTGGTACACTTTATGGTCATAGCATACGTGAAGCCTGAGAAAAAATGTAGACCGATCGGACCACGCCCTATCTGCCGCCCCATATATGCCAATGTCTTTGAATACAATAAATTCTAAAAAAACACCCCCAACCCCCTCAGCACCCTCCGCACCCGCCCCGACCGCCAAAAACACATTTATCTTCTTTTTTTAATGCGCCTTTTTTGCAGCCACTGCTGCTACATGGATAAGAAGATTTTCATTTTCACCATGATCTGCTGAAACCGTGGCAGCTAATCTTCGCTTTAAGCGAGAACTCCCTTCATCATAGCATAATCGTGGGCGTCCGACATTTTCGAAGAATTCTTAAACAAAGTCACCTGTTTCAAATCGAATTTGCAATCGAGGAGCACGCCAACTTTGATGCTGCATTTTAAATATTGAGACCATCCGATAGCATTTGTTTAAATAAACATAAACATAGTCAAAAAATTTTGATTTCTTTCTTATCAACTCTTCCTTGTTTTTGTAAGTTTCCTGCTTCTTTTCTGCAGCACAAAATTATTTAAGGTTGCGGTTTGGCGACAATTTGCAAGCCAAAGTCCTGTGTGAACTTTGTCCGAACAAAGTCGATTTTTTGCAAAAGGGGCAAAAAAGGGTCGAAAAGATTAATATCCTCGTATTTTGTACATATTGAAGAATAATATAGTGTTAACAGTTACGTCAATCCACTCCAATCCAACATACTTTTATTCCATGGAACACAACAAGATTAAGGTTAGATTTGCTAAAAACATCACTTTACAAAAACACACATAATCAAAGACAAATCACGTAAAACAAGGAATGCATGATAGCACTTATAATATACATACCCTAAACTTTGTTTTCCATTTTGATTTACTTCAATATTCGGCGTAGATTTTATTATATACTGATTTGAAATATGCTCTTATGTGCAAGGCCAACAAAGTCAAAGTTTGTGTAAACGAACAGCTGACTTCCAGGGCTGCCTAAATTCGCACTGCTTCAAATTAATTTGTACCGATATGATTTTTAACAGCCTTAAAGAAATTTATAAAGAGTTTTCAGGAAATTTCCGGAGGGGCGGATTATTAGAAAATAAAATACAAGTGCTCACTTTTAACAGAAATGGAAACCCCTGTCCAAATTGCAGCCTGCTATCTCTTAACGTTCTATCTGTGCGTAGATGGCCCATCTGTGAATCAGCGAAGATGGACAAATACCTATTATTTCTGCGGGTATGTGCATTTTTCAATGACGTTTTTTGTTATGTACGGTTGAACGGTTTAATTGATGTAAAATGTTGTAAAACGGAAAAATGTGGAATGTAGAATGATTTTAAGCTAGGCATTAAGTTTCATGCTAAAATTGTGCTTAGTGTGCTTCTTGTTCGCGGAAAGTATGAGAACGATATAATTCGCACTATTGAAATTAGCAGGGTGTACTTCGGTTGACAACTCTATGACACTGAGAAGCATTTTCTGCTATTTAGATTAAGACAAAGCAATCGAAACAGCTGTCATGAAATTTAAGGAATTTTTTTATTTCGCGAGTATTTCTCAAAAGCAGAGTTAAATATTCTTCTCATGCCAAATGGAAGTGAGCTTAATTATTGTTAATTGAAGTCGAAAAAGAACACAAACTTTTTGAAAATTGCCTAAACTTTTGGAATCAACAACGATAACATTGCCATCAGTTTAGTTTATTAACATATCTTGCTATTGCACGTCCCGCTCAATTGCGTGCTTGGCCACACACCCTTCGGCCCATCAATAACCACACAAAACTTATGCAAAATGCAAGACAGTTTATGAAATTTGTAGCCTACTTTAGTGCCAGGCTCTGGGGGAATTAAGCCTAAACCGAAACTATTGGCCAGACTGTGTGGTTAGGTTTAATTTGTTGTTAAAGTTTTCCGGTCCCCAGCCATCGTCTAGTATATTTGCCAACATTTATTAAAGTTTGATGTGAAGTTGTACCCAAAAGGCGCTATAAAGAGTCCACTTAACGCCAACATAATTGAAACTTTGCCTAATTCTTGTTTATGGCACAAACATCGACCGAGCAGGAGGAGGATGGATTATAAACTGCAACCTAAGACTTGGCAATAATTTGATAATTTAATTACACTTAACCTCGTTGAACCCACGACTCAGCCTCCTTTGGATAATTTATGCAGCTGCCAATGTGTGTGTGCGTTTTGTTGTAGTTGTTCTTGCAGAATCGTATGCATAAATAAGTCCAACTCTGACTACCACCAAACTCCGATCCACATAATTGTCGGCCATGTATCTTACAAATGCAAATTAGATGCAAATGTTAATAATCTGCTTGGATGAATTTTAATGAGCAAAGCAAAGTGTTTTGGCGACTTGTCGCCGTCGAGCACTTTTGACACTGCAGCAGTCAGACATGCCTCAAGGATTTAACCCTGACCAGAAGAGCTCACAACACTGAGAAACAGTTTGGGAATTGCACACACCAACCAAGTTGTGAATTACTAAAGTAATTTCTCCCAATTTCTGTGAGTGTACCAAAGGTGTTCTCTTTGTTAGGGTATTTTTATGATTCCCCCTTCTGGCAGCTGTGGCAAGTAGACATCAAGTGGCTGCGGCTAATTAACGCCGCTGTTAAAACTGAAAACTCCAACTTCAGTGCCAAGTGCAGCACCACAAAACACGTGCTCCTTTCCTTTTATCAAAATTATGCCTTCTGACACTTTATTGCATTTCCAAATTTAGAAGACGCGACATCGTCTGTATCGTTTCCTTTTCATTGACTTTTCGGTCCAAAAATGAAACCAGATGTTGAAAATCAGTTGCACATTAAATGCCGTTCATGTGGAAACTTAATTGTTGGCCACCGAGTTCGTCGATCTGTCATTTTGCTACTCGGTTTGATTTGCCGCCAAAGTTGTCCTAGGCAGAGGGGTGTTGGAAGTATCGCCATTATTTTTGTTTATTTGTTTTTGGTCAAAATTTGAAGGGAGCGACATAATCTGCCATATATAGTTATAATTTGAGTTTGTGTATTGGCAAACATAAATTTATAGCAACATATGTTGGGTCAGGCTGAGTGGTCAAGTGTGTTAGATTGATTGAGTTTTCAGTGTGATGGACTCCAAGGGAGAGGGAATATGAATTGGTCAAGTTAATGTGTTGACAGTTGGGTGAGGGGCGTTTATTCTAATGAATGTTAAGTATGTTGGGTAGGGATGAGACATTTAAGTTGCCTTAATAAAAAGGTTTCGATTTAAAGTATATATTTTAAGTGTAGTTGTAAATTTTAAATTGAAAATATCATCAGGATAGTCGATTGCTCTAAGTTTCATTTGAACTAACTAAAGGTACGGTCCCACAGGCAAATAATTTGCGCAAATATTTTAAAATATTTGCCCATTTTGTTTGCCCGTAGTGGGAACACCAAATAGTTTGCTCACAAATATTTGCCAAGTAGGCTTTGCCTATGTTCGTGCACCAATAATTTGAAGCAAATATTTGCCTAATGGGAACACGTGGGAACACCCTCGGCAAATTTTGTTTGCGGGTTTGCTCTTGCAAGCAAATTGTAAGAGCAAACACGCACAAAAAAAAAATTTTTTTTTGGCTTACGCAATACCAAAATTAAAGATGTAGCTGAAAGGAAAATTCAAATATCTCACAAGACCACGAAATAAAATAATCATGGCATCGTACTATTATAATCGTAGAACTGTAAAAAATAAAATAAAATTAAAAATAGTAGCAAGGTTTAATTTTGGTGGCACAGTTTGGGAGCCAGCAGCCGGCACTTGGCTGACGACTTATCAAATCGCGAAATAGTATAATAGAGGACAAAAATATGAATAATCAAAACAACTTTATGCCCAAATAAAAATACAAAATAAAAAATCATGCCAGCATTAATGCATGAGCGCAATTCGCAACTGCAGGATCTGCATGGTAACAAAACCGCTAAGTGCTTAAGAAACTGCTTTTCAAGGGCACAAAGGACCACACATAACTATATTACCATGATTTTGACAATACCGAACAGCGATAAATACCATGGATGAAAAATGTTAAAGAATATAGTCAAGATCATAAAGAATGTTTCAAAACACTTTCCGTGACTGACAAATCATCAAATCGCGGAAAGAGACCGTTGCGGTTCAAAAATATAATAATGTCAAACAAAGTAAAAAACTTGTCAGGATTAATGCAAGCAATTAAATTTGCAGCTGAAGGATCTGCATGGTAATAACCGCTAAGTGCTTAAGAAACTATTTTCAAAGGCCATAAAAGACTTCACATAACTACAGTACCATGATTATGAGAACACTGAATGACTGATTATGACAACACTAAGCCACGATAAATACCAGGGATGACCAATAGTGAATAACTTATTTAAGATATATCAATCCAAACAAGTGAGAAAGTCGGTCAAGCCCGACTATATACTCTGTACCTAGAGTAGGAGCTGGATGCAGCGCTGCTGCTGCGCTCATCTCTAAGTTTCTGTTTATCTCTCTTGCTCTTGCTCTGCCTGCAAGTATAAGAAGCATTTGTCCCATCTTTGAGATCTGTTTGTTCATACGGACGGACGGACAGACAGACGGACATGGCTATATCGAGATATCGAGTTAATAAATAAAAATAAGTGCGTTCGATACGTGCAACGATTACGATAACGCCACACACATAATTTTCCCTTGCCAAAAACACTAAACGACACGACCACTATTCCCATCTATAACTAATTATGACAAAATTTTCACGTTCTTTAAACAGGAAAAAATAGACGCATACCAATCGCACCACAAGCAAGATTGGAGCCTCAAATCGCTACTCATTTGAGAGATTTACGCAGCAACCTTCGTTTTCGCGGCGTGAAAGCCATGGCCTAGCCCACACACTGCGGCGATCTTTTTTCTTCTTTCCTTCTTCTTGCTCTAGTACCCATAAATATGCAGCTCCGCAGCATAAAATCATTAGGTAGTTATTTTTGTTACTGTTCATGCCTGTGCCTTTTCTGTTGTGTTATTTCAAAAAAATTATATTATTTGCTCAAACAAATCCGCCTACTTGATTTATAAATTTAGTAGATTGGGCAAAGAAATGTATAATAAAATTTGCCCCCTACTGTGTGAACACTAACGCAAATCATTTGCGGAGGGGAAATATATGCGCAAATTTTTCAAGAGCAAATATTTGCTCATGTGGGAACACCAAATTTGTTTTACGCAAACATTTATAGTTCAAGGCCAACTTTGTTTGCACAATGTGCTCAAATTTTGTTTGCCTATGGGACCTTAGCTTAACAGATATAAAAACTTTCAGAAAGAAAAGACTTTACGGAACCAACAAAAAAGAAGTAAAAGTGCAAGTCGAGTGCCCTGACTTCAGAATACCATCCACTTTCTCCTCTATGTTAAGCAACTGTACATTAGTCTGGTTATATTTATGAAAATTGCAATATCGTTTAATTAACACTTTTTTTTACTTATCAGGTAGGCTCGACTTAACTATTCCGTCGTAGTGCTATCAGTCTTCTTTCGCGCCCACCATTCGCGTTTGTGTTCGTTAACAAACGTCTGGCACACCAAAGCAAGGCATTTGGATGTACTGCGTTACGCATCCTTGAGTGTTCATTCAGTGAATGTCCATTTCAACTCATTCTTTAAACTTTGCTTTCAATTTTCATTGAATTGCCTGCATATTAATTTTGAGTGAATATAGAAAAGACAAAATTTTTGGCGCCAAATAACACAAGTTAACACGATTTTTCATCCTCTTCAATTTGATGTCATTTCTTATGTAAAATAATACGAATCTATAAATGAAAAGAGTCTCAGTAGAACAGATTTCGAGATAATCCAAAATTACCGTTTTTTGCATTTTTGAAAAAGGACTTCATTTAATTACAAATATCTCAATTATGAAATGACTTATGAATAAGTTTTATAATCCAAATTAAAGCTAACAAAATTATCATCCCATCATTTGTACATAATTTTGTTTGTTAAATTTGTAGTGTAGATGCTAATTACAAAGATATCAATCATTTTGTTTCATTTTATCGAAAAATTGAAAAAACCGTTAATTACACCATTATTTGAACTTATTTAACAATTTTTAAAAATTTCTTTTTCTCTTGAATGATGTAACCTATTATATACAAAATTAACAAGTGTTCGCACATTTGTCGGAACCGGCCGGATCGGATGACTATAGCATATAGCTGCCATAGGAACGATCGGTTGAAAAACTAGTTTTAGTGAGAAATTTTTTTTGGTTTCAATGTTATCGCTCCCAACCTAGTATTTATAAGTTACCTATACTTTTACATAATTCCATCAAGATTTATGAAAATCGGACAACTATACTATATAGCTGCCGTCAGTGGCGTACGCAGGGAGGGGGCGGTTTGGGGGTTAAACCCCCTGCCCGACATGGAATATATTTTTATATGCTAAATAATATTCTAAGAAAGAAGCATCTAAAGACAAATTAGTAAATTTGACCCAAATTAACAAGAATTTTGAAAAAAATTTCATCGATGGACCGTGAATTATAAAGAATTATTATTAGAATTAATATACATTTAAGGTCATCCAAGGTTTCTTTTTTAATTAATTTTGAAAATTTCCGGTTTTGATCTACAAATATGTGAATTATTTTGGTCAAATATATAAGAATACACTCAGAAAAAAACGACCGGAATAGTTCTAGACCGATCGGGATAGAATTTATGCCGTTTTGTACTTGAAATTTTAAGTATGTTTTGTTCTTGAATGTACTTAAATTAAGTACGAAACATACTAGAATACAAAAAGGACTGTTAAAATTATTTAAATGAGAACAAACGTTCTTGAATCAAGCACATTTCGTACTTATAGTTAGCCTAAAAATTTAAGAAAAGATTGTACTTAGTTCAAGTACAAAATTTCTTGAATTAAGCACAGAATAGACTTACTATGCAAACTCCAAAAAGTGTGCTACGAAAACTGCGAATTATTTTACGTTGAATCTGTTCTTGAAATTCCCTCCTGGTTCTAACACTTTAGTAATGGAGTGTGGGTAGATTTCCGACCTACAGTATAAACATCTTGGTCTTTGGTTAATTCATTTCCTTTGGATTTTGATATTATATAGAGACCTTAATAGGCTTAGACCAAGAACATTTTGTACTTATTTTTCGAAGTATTATTGTGCTTCAAACATGGCTTCTGGTTGACTTTGGAATTATTAGACTTCGATGAAGAACCTTTTTGCACTTATTTTAAGAGTAAATCGGGCTGTACTTAACACCATAACAAATTAATAATATGACCAAAAAGAATTAATATTAGTTCGAAATGTTCTTAAAATATCCCGAAACAGTCTTCAAACAAGTATTTTGGGATTGAAAAAATCGTGCTTGAAATAAGGATTTTGTACTTGAATCAAGTATTTTCGTACTTACCGTACTATTCACACCGTTCGTTCTTGATTCAAGTACAAAGTTCTTGGTTTTTTTTCTGAGTGTACATTAAAATTTTTGAGCAATTTAACCACAGAGCTCAAAAGCAATAGCAAAATACAAATGACGTGTACAACATTTTTTTATTTGAAATTATGTTATACTTGAAGGTAAAATTTAAAAATTTGCTCTACACATACCGCAAAGTTTTTCAATGATTATTAATTGAGGGCTCTGAGAAATAAGACCCTAAAAATAAAATGAAATAAGGCCCCAACAATTTATATAGAAAACAAAAACCACCCTGTTTGATAAAATTGGGGGAGTTATTTCCTTGTTTGGGGGCATTATTTCCTAAATAAAATTTTAAAATAAATTAAGGCACCCCCGAACGGAGCTGGCGAGCTAGCGGAGCTTACGAATTTTATACAAAATGGTCCGTTTAGCTAGTGGTGGGGGGGGGCGCGTGCTCGTGGTTTGATTTTCCCAAGTGATCTGTATCCGCCGGTCTGTGGTGGGCCTTAGTCCTCAAAAGAAGAAATGCAGTAAGTCCGATAATTATCGGATCTAATTTTTGGGGCCCTGTTTCATTTTTATAAGGAAATTAGACGGCAATTTTTAAAATGATTTTTTGGGTTCTTGTTAAATTTTTCTTATATTTTCTAAATACAAAAATCGCATGACTTTTTGTATCAAATTTTCAATATTTATTATTATAAACTCCTTACCACGCGCATTTTAAAAAAAATTTCTTCCTTCCTTTCTTCTTTTTTCCAATTTTACCTCCAAACCAGGGACTAAACCCAAAATTAATTTCAGTTTGAGTGAAGGCATTTATATTGGCCTAAATCTTTTTTTACTTGTGCAGCATCCGGACAAGCATCCCATTCCTGTTTTCCATAAAATATAACTATAACCGTAATCGAAATTGGACGAGTTAGGTACCGCAATCGATACGTTGACAAATTTTTTTGAAAAATTTTATGTATACAGTCTGGTTTACGGAAACCGCTTGTGAAATGTGGATTTTAATAAATTTTCGAAATATTGCTCGTTTTTGGAGCCATAATTCGCCCTTCTCAGAGCCTTTCTATGTTTTGTGTGTAAAATTGAGTTTTTAAAAGAAAATCGGACTGGACTTTTGTTAATTCTTGTTGGTCCACCTCAGAAACACTGAAACAATATAAAGATTCAACCTATTTGCTCTATCACTGCGTCTTCCCTGCGTTTTAAAATTTTTTTAGACGGTCAAAGGCATTTGTGCTCAACCTAGAATTTCAGAATTTCGTTTAGCCTGATGATAAAAATGAACATGCAGTTAGTTTATATATTTTGGAATTCATGTTGAAGACAAAATTGTTTGAAAATTATGCAGGAAATAAAGTGCAGTTGAATTCTATAGGTAACTCCAAAATTGTAATACCATCAAAAAAAAATAATAAAATAATGAAAGTAGAGCGTTTGTTTTCGCCATTAAAATGCACAAACCCATCTATCATCTATCATCAAAATCGGATGAAGATATCGTATAGATGCCATATAAAAAACTGGCAGGCGTATATTATGCTTCAAGGGTATACAAACTTTGGTCGAGCTGAAGTTAGCTTCCCTCTTTTTTTTTTTTTTAGTTTCCCCCCTTAGCTCCCCTCTTAGCCAATTTCTAGATCAGATGTAAAAACCATATGTTAAATGCAAGAATATAAATTCTTATCAATAAAGTAAATCCACTTGCACACAGCCCAAGGCAGCTTGACCCTCCAGTTCTTTCAAAGCTTATCAAAATATTGTGTCCCACTCATATAATTTCTTTCATTTTCTTATCAACTATAATTAATTTTTCTTAACTTTACTTTTGCCTACTTTTGATGACTTGGCTTTAGATTTGCCACAAATAAACGATATTAACAATTTCATTACATATAAACTTATCATAAGTAAACTTATCAATAATGCATAAATATCAAGATTATTGGCAGCTATGAAGCTCATTTGAACCACAGGACTTTGCAAGTGTTTCGCTCCATGGTGTCTGATGACGTATTCGGTCCAATAAATAAACGTTTCTCTAGCAGTTAAGGGACGATCCCGATAAAGTGCAGAAAAAGAACCCACTGCCTGAGCATATTTAGGATTCTCCAAAACTTCCAGTATTGCGTCATGAAAAGGCTGCTCTTCTAGGGATAACAATTCTAAGCTAAGGCCGAATCCTTGCTTAACCATTATCTCAGCATTTCCCGGCTGATCACCAAACACAGGCAGGGCCAACATGGGTTTGCCATGGTATTGGGCTTCGGTTAAACCGCCTTTGCCCGCATGTGTGATGAATAACTTGATTTTGGGATGAGCCAGGATATCGTCTTGGGGCAACCACTTGGAGTATAAAATGTTGGATGATTTTCCGGGTGTATGCTCCATATCTTCCCACTTCCAGATGACCCGCAGTTTGAGTTTAGACAAAACGTTGAACATTTTTTGCACAGTTTCCGGCTTGATATGAGAACCTTGTAAATTGGAACCCAAACTCAAGAGGATGGCTCCATGTGTGGCCTCCGACAGGAAATCTGCCATATTTTTGGGTAGAGGATCAGGTTGATCTTTGATTTGTATGCCGCCCACTTCGATGACAGCCGGAACATTGGGTCTTATGGGTCCCTCACTGGGAGCATGCGAGGCAAAGAATATGAGAGAGATATTTTTGCTAATATCCGCATAGCTACTGAGGCTGGGATCATCACCAAAAAGTTCTCTGCAATTATAAAAATTTTAAATACAATTTTCTTTGCAATTTGAAATTTTCACTTACTTGTAAATCTGTTCATTTCTTGTCTCCAGTAGCCAGGTTAACGCAGAGGTGCCCCAACTGCTTAAATAGTTCATCATTCTTTGTCGGAAATTCATTATTTGATCCTTTTCCACAGCGATATTCAGTGAAGGAACATACGACAACTCAGGTGGATTACCCAACACATCACCCATAAATTGCATGGGTGGATTACAGACTTGCACAATCAGAGGAGCTTTCAGCTTCTGTGCTAAGGCCATTTGATATTTATTCATAAAAAAACCGACAATAACCAAATCAAATTTGTTGTCCGTGTTCTCGTATAGATTTCGTACTGTCTGATCTTTCATTATGTCGGCCATTTTGTTAAACACATTACTCATTTGCTGTATCATGCGCAACATAAAAAGAAGGACATTCCTATTATCCTTTTTGGCCATGTCGGCGACGGTGGAACTCATCAGCTGTTGATCTGATTCGGAAAGTGGAACCTGTATGTGATTGATGTCTTTGTGGCTTAGGGGTGGCTTTAGGGCTGTAACCACGGTGACATTGTGTCCGTTCTCGGCTAAAATTTTTGCCATAGACATTTGTATAACCAAATGTGAGGGACTCAGCCCGGTGAATAAGCCCAATATGTTGGCGCCATTTGCTCCACCGACAAGAAAAGCGCCTAACAAGGCGAAGAGTATGAATTGGTTGTGCGAACCTTCCATGTGTTTGCTCCGAATTTACTAACTAAACTGTTTCCATGGGCCAACGGCACTTGCCTTGAGGCCTCTCTAAAGCAGATTGATAAGGCATATCAGTAAAATGTGAACTGAATAAGGCATTGAGCAAAAATTGGATGAAGATTAGATTTGTCTACTGCCTACACTTAAGTTACTTCTTACAACTTTAAACACTTTTATTTCTGTTAATGCTTCGTGACTCTTGCACTTAATCTTAATCGAAGACTTTGAATTGCTGCGAATATAATACACAACGTATAACACTTTCAGTTCTGTTTCTACTTCGTGACTATTTCACTTAATCTCTCTTTTTCCAACTCAGCAAAATTTTGGCAAACATTATTTGTTTCTAGTTTGTTTTCACTAGACAAGCCTTATCAGTCGTTGGCTTACATAACTGTTTGGCCAATTGTTTTGATAAGCAGTTCCCACGCTTATCAATATAAACACTAAAACAGCTGAATCATTTCGTGAAGGCAGATCCCTTCGAAACATTTATTTTTCCATGATTAAAAAGTATTTATTATTCAGCTAATTTTTCTTAACTCTTTTATTGCCACGTTTGGATGACTTGGCCTTCCATTTACCACTGACAAATCTTATCAAAATTTTACACATATAAACACCTGCAACAAGTAGACAGCTCAATAGAATGTATATATCCAGGTTATGGGCAGCAATGAAGTCCATGTGTATGAGAGGACTCTGTAAGTGTTTGGCTCCATGATGTCTCATAACATATTCAGACCAATACAAAACCGTTTGACGCGCTGTCAACGGTCGATCCCGAAAAAGTGTAGAAAAAGATTTAACTTTTTGAGTATATTTAGGATTCTCTAGCAATTCCATCAGGCTGTCATGGAACTCATTCTCCTCCAACTCGAGCAATTGCAGGCTCAGACCAAAACCTTCCTTTACCATTTGACCCGCATTGCCGGGTTGATCGGAAAATATGGGCAAAGCCAACATGGGTTTGCCGTGATATTGAGCTTCAGTTATGCCTCCTTTGCCCGCATGGGTTATGAATAACTTAATTTGTGGATGAGCCAGGATATCATCTTGTGGCAACCACTTGGCGTACAAAATGTTAGTTGACTTTCCTGGTGTGCGCTCCAAATCTTCCCATTTCCAAATGATTCTCTGTTTAAGTTTCGAGAGCACATTGAAGATTTTTAGCATGATTTCGGGCTGGAAGTGATCGGCTTTAATATTCGATCCTAAGCTCAGCAGTATGGCACCTTCAGTGGCATGGTCCAAAAAGTCAGCCAGATTCTTGGGCAAAGGATCTGGTTGATCTTTGATTTGTATGCCACCAATTTCAATGACAGCGGGCACATTGGGTCGTACGGATCCCTCACTGAGAGCATGCGAGTTGCAGAACATGAGAGAAATGTTCTTAATTAGATCCTCATATCTGGGCATAGCCGGATCATCACCATAGAGCGAGCTGAAAGATTTTAGACATAAATTGTTATATTCCTCACGGAGTGTTGCCCATTTCCAAATGACTCACTAGTAGCGTCTCTTGTTCCTGATTTCTTGTACGAAAAACCAAGTTCTTTGGAAAAAACTCATGACCAGTGTGTGCAAACGCTGTGAGAAAGTCATCACAGCACCCTTATCCACTGCAGCATTCATACCCGGCACATACGATAGCTCCCTGGGATTGCCCAGCATGCTTCCAATGAATTCGAAGGGTTGCAGGGTCAAGGAAACTATAACTGGGGCCTTTAGTTTCTGTGCCAAGCCCAACTGATAATTGTTTACCATAAAACCCGATATGACCAGATCAAACTTGATGTTGCTCTGCTCATATAAATCCTTCACACGCTGATCCTTGAGCACTTGATAGCCCTTCTCTATACTGAACTCAACGTGTTGAACTCCACGTAAAAATAAATTGAAATATCCTTGAACATCCCGTTTGGCCATATACCCATACAGTTCATTCAAGTAATCCTCCTCCTCCTTGGTTAGGGGTATGTGTATTATGGTGAAATCCTTGTGCTTTATGGGTGGATCCAGAATTGTAATTATTGTCACATTGTGTCCATTCTCAGCCAAGACTTTTGCCTCCGACAAATGTACCATCAAATGCGAAGGCATGATGGTGGTAAAAATTCCCAAAATGTTGGCACTCTGTGCGCCAGCGATTAGAGCCAAAGTAGCCAAGAAAAGTGGAAGACGTCGTAGCATGATGTTGCAACGAGAGTTAAGTTTGAACTGCTAAAGTTTTTAGCGGCCAATGGGCTATATAGAGCGGAATCTTATCAGCATACGAAAGCATTATCGATGTCCAAGCGAATAAAATTGTTTTAGTGTAAACAAACAATTGGACAGATTAAAGGAAAGTTTTTAACCTACTTCAAAGAATAAAGTATCATAAAGCCTGTCTGGACTTATGGCTCGCAGCTTTGGGGAAATGCCTGTGCGAGCAGTGTAGACCTTCTTCAAAGATCACAATCAACAATTCTCAGAACACTCACTGGAGCGCCATGGTACATTCCCAACGAGTGTATCCACAACGACCTAAGGATCCCGTGGTCGAAACTGAAACTTTAAGCCGAACCCTTTGCTAAGCAAAGGATGTTCGGTTTGGGTCCAGGCTCGGAAGGTTCAAAATGTATTAGGCTTGGTTCTGGACACAACTAGGCCCGCAACCGTTACTCCATTTATTAGTATAGTTTTTGCATTGAATTTGACGTCTTGCACTCACTTTCAATCTTAGTCAATCACAAAAGAACTTAACCAGGTACAAAATAAATTTGGCAGGTCATAGTAGTTCTTAAACAGAATAGTTTGAATATTAACTATGCCTCCTACGACGAACAAAAAAACAATCAAACTAAGTCAATTTGCATGAACTTGAAACTTTCCATTTTTACTTTAATGCCAATAACTTCTATTTTCTTGAACGGATTTCCATGAATTATGTGGCGTTGTATTTTAAATAGCTTAATCTTTGGTGACCAGCAATAAAATAAATTTTACACAATTGTTTTCGTGGTGAAAATTGCTCTTAAAATCTAGCTATTTCTAGCTATATGAGAAGGAAAGCTGGCTAAGTCCACAACATGTGACCATGTTATAAAATTGTTTTTAAGTTCGTTTTTTATTTGCTTTTATTTAATAAGCTTTCATTAACTTAAGCTTAAGTTAAAACATTGTTATGTTGAATCAAAATTGTATGCTTAATCCAAATAAATTCGCATTGTAAACCTAATTGGGAAATTCATCTCAGGGAGTTTAATTCTACACAGAGAAAAAAAATGCAAAAGTTACACGAAAATGTGGGATTTCTACACGTTTCGACCGGGATTTTCAACCCATTACTTTTTTGTAGCTTTTCTGCACGCGAGTGTGGCTTGGACTGAAACACGATTGGACTGATGTTTTAGACGTCACCGCCACGTCACACGTGTAAGGCAAGGCCTCTAAGACGTTACTTGTATTGAATCTGCTAAAGGCACAATCGAATATTTGCTTGCTTGTAATTCTCAAGTTCTAATTCAACGCAATCGCTGTTTATATAAAGGCAACAGAATTTTGCGCACGATTCGTGTAGATATTCAACACTCAGCGTTTAGATTTCATAAATGTAAACGTACATTTAGAAATCCCACAACCAACTTGCTAATCGAAAAATATAAGAATTTAGTACTGATGCAGCTCTAATTTTCGTATAGAATTTCCACACTCACGTGTAGGATTTTAATAGAAAACCCCAAACGTCCGTGTGGTATTCAGATTGCTGCATGAAAAATGTAAAATTATTTGGGGAAATGAGCTGATTTTGACTTTGCCTTTGCCCACGCAGCATTTAACTTTTCCACATTTGCATTCAGATTTTTCATTTCTACACGACACGTGTTGCTTTTCTGCACGTCGCGTTTGGCTTTCTGAACTCTATACGCAGCGTGTGCAATTTAACAGTGCGAAATACATTTAGGTTTGATGTTTCTACACGCGCCGTGTAGCCAGTTTTGTTTTCTCTGTGTAATTTTACCTGCCAAAAATTGTCACACATAACCAACAACCAATCGTTATCCACGAATTTAATGTTAATTATTGTCAGTTTGGTTGGAAAATAAAAATAAGATGAAATTCAGTTTAAATAAACATCGCAAAATTCCAAGGATAAGTGGAAAGACAACAATAAATAATTTGATTGCCGGACTAAACATAGTCCGACCTAATTTGTTGGTTAATAAATGGTTTCAATATTAATTCGGTTTATTTTCCATCTTAATTATTTTTATAGAACTAATCACAAGGATTCAAGTTAAGGGGGTATTCTCCATGTGCAACATTTTTTTTCGACTTTTTTTTTGCATTTTTATACTCTGTACCGAAGGTACATAGAGTATAATAAGTTTGTGCAAAAGTATGTAACAGGGAGAAGGAATCACTTCCGACCCTATAAAGTATATATATTCTTGATCAGCATCAACAGCCGAGTCGATATACGCCTCTGTCCGTCTCGTTGTCCGTCCGTATGAACAAACAGATCTCAGAGATGGTAAGAGATGGAGGTTTGACATGTATGGGACAAATGTTTCTTATACTTGTAGGCAGATCAAGTTTATTTTCAATTTTTGCCACGTCCCTGCTGTGAAATAACGGCTGGTTCTTCAATTTGTATGGTTACATGTTGTCGCCTTAGATCGATATCGATTATTAATCGACTTTTAATCGATAATTATCGAAGGCTACACAATGCTCAGACTGACTAATCAGCTCAGAAACTAGTGCTGCGGCCGTATTTAAAGAAGGCAGAGGAGAGGGAGGCTGATAACAGTTTTTTGAAGATGAGGAAGCTCTCGTTTTTTAAATATGAATTTTTTTTTCGTTTTTTGGGTGGGTTTAATTCTGACTTCATAATTGTCGGATAGAGTAAAGCAAGATATGAATCGAAAGATAGTTCAGCTGCCAACGATCGCGTAGAACACAAATATATATCAAAAAATTCAATTTTTTGCTCGAAAATCAAGAAATTTCATTTTTAAACGTAGAAAAAATATAAAAATCACCCCCATTAAAACTCCCTTATTTCCTTCTAAGGAAAAAATTATTTTTCTTTTTCTTCGAAGAAAAAGCCCTAGATGACGCCATAGAACCAGAAAGGAAGATAAGTATGTGGGAATTGTCACACGTACCGATGATGGATCAAATTGAGTAGAAGAACTTACAGTCAAATTTGAGTATTTTGTGTGTTCACAAAAAATAAACTTGTATTTTTCTTAGTCGTTTGGTCACTTTATGAAGTTAGCAAAAAGACAAAACAAAAATTATAATCAAGAACCGAACAAAAGTCGAATCAAACGGAAATTTATTTTTGAATTATCACAAAAATACCACATTTTTTTGCACTAAATTGCTCACAGCTCCTGTGTTTGTTTATAGATTTTGAGAATCGTTATCTGGTTTTCTTCGTAGAACTGCGATTCTTTGGTAAAAAATATAAAAATAATTTTTGTGGATTTTGTTATATTTTTTACATGCGTTCAAAAATGAAATTTCTCGTATTTTCGAGCAAAAAATCGATTTTTTGAAATATTTTTGGTTATTCTATTTAAACTACTAAGCCGATTTAAAAACAATGTTCTATGCATTTACTGGCATTTCAATTAACTTTCGATTTATATCTTGCTTGACTATATCAGACAATTAAGAAGTGAGATATGGTTTAAATCGTAAGAGTACCTACCAAAAAAATGAAAAAAAAATCATATTTCGAAAACGGAGCCATGAAAAAATTTCTGAAATCGATTTTTGAGATCACCATTCCAAACTACATTAAAAAAAATTTCTGTAGAAATGGGTCTTTTTGGCTGTAAACTAGTGTTATTACCCCGTTTTTACTTTTCATTTCAGACATTATGTATTATTAATGTATGGTATCCAAGAAGAACCAAAGGGAACCCACTTAAACAGAAACAAGATGTTGTCAAAAAATGACCAAATAAATGTTCAAAATTTTCTGAAAATGAGTAACTAAATCCAGTGGCATATTTTTAATCAGTTCCATTCCTGCGATTTTCTGAAAGACTTAAATGAAACAACTCGAGTGCAGCAGTAGTGAGTAGTTGAAGTTGCATCATATCCATCTCTTGTAAAATAATATATGCTGCGCCTCCCAATATCCTAAAATCAAGTTCTGTAGAACAGAACAATATCAACTCGATTTGAGTTTTTGCGATCTCAAATAAGAAAATCCGTTCATGCACTGTTGTTGGTAACGATTGAGCTTATCTAGAGTCCAATGTTCTCATTTTTTCTGTCTACGTAACATCAACCATTCTGTTCCAAAATACAAAACAATTTTACATCGATGTGCTGTCAGATGTGAAGGACGGGCATTTGAAGCACTCAAGAACCATGTTAAAATCACCATATTAAAATACATTTAATTGTTGTTCAAGGTACATAAATCGGTAAATCAGCCATGTGGTTGATTTTTGATGCTGATTTTTGTTTAGTTTCACATTTTTTTTTTGTCATTTTCTGATCACAAAGAAATTCTAATCAGAATCAAAATCAATAGCAGGAATACCTGTATAACTTAAGTTCAATATATCGGAATAAATCGTTTTACTTTGTCTGAATCCATGAGTCTCAAAGTTAAATGTTTCAGTTTTTATTCTAATTTCACTAAACAGTGCAAAATTGAATAATTATTTATTTCTAAATTATCAAATATGCATAAAATTAATTCAATTAATGTTAACTTAATTCAAATTATTTGTAAAGCATAGCTTTTGATTTCCCTTTTCAATGAGTCTTCACCTTTTTGAATTTCTTTGAGACAAACTTCCTATAAATGAATTTAACAAACCATTTCATCAGCATTAACAGAACAATTAAAATGCTAACTAATAATGCATAAACATCCAGATTATTGCTAGCTATAAAGTCCATGTGCATCAAAGGACTTTGTAAATGTGGCGCACCATGATGACGTATCACATATTCAGACCAATAGACCACACTTTGACGTGCACTCAAAGGACGATCTCGATAAAGTTCCGAAAAAGAGCTTACTTTCTCCGCATACTTGGGATTTGCCAGCACTTCCAGTATTGCCTCACGGAAGGGCTGTTCCTCTAGTGATAACAGTCCTAGACTAAGACCAAATCCCTTCTTAACCATTGACTCAGCATTACCAGGTTGATCCCCAAACACGGGCAAAGCCAACATGGGTTTGCCATGGTATGACGACTCAATAATACCTCCTTTGCCCGCATGCGTTATAAACAATTTGATTTTGGGATGGGCCAAGATATCAGCCTGAGGTAACCACTTCGAGTACAAAATGTTGCCTGATTTTCCTGGTGTATGCTCCAAGTCCTCCCACTTCCAGATGACTTTCTGCTTGAGTTGGGACAGCACCTTAAACATTCTTTGCACAATCTCGGGTCTAAGATGTGCTCCCTGAACATTTGAGCCCAGACTCAGCAGTATGGCACCATTTGTGGCCTGACTAAGGAACTCTTCCATATTTGTGGGTAGAGCATCTGGTTGATCTTTGATATGAATTCCACCCACTTCAATGACAGCCGGTACATTGGGCCTAATTGGTCCCTCACTTATGCCATGGGAACCGAAGAATACGAGTGAAACATTCTTGGCCAGATCTGCATAGCTGGGCATGGTCTTATCGTGGCCGTAGAGTGAACTGTAAGAGAGGATTGACTTGGAGATTTTCATTGCTTTTATATATCTTCGATGAACTTACTTGTAAACTTTTTTACTTCTGCTTTCAAAGATAGACATAACCACTTTGAGGGCAAGACTGGAGATATAGTTGGACAACCTTTGTCCGAATGTCATCGTTTTACCATTTTCCACAGCAATATTCATGGAAGGAACGTAGGAAGACTCGGGGGGATTACCCACAAATCCATTTTGCATCTCATTTGGTGATATGGAAGTGATAATAACCGCAGGAGCCTTCAGCTTGTGAGCTATGGCCAGCTGATAGGTGTTCATGAACCAGCCGTGCATTACCAAATCAAATTTGTTATTTGGATTCTCATACAGATCCCGGACTCTCTGATCGTGCATTACGGACTCCGATTTGGTCAACATATGATGCATTTGATTCAACATACGATACATGCTGGCTATAAAATTCGAGTTATCATGCTTTGCCATATCCTCGATGCTCGAACTCATTAAACGCCTCTCTTCCTCCGTAAGCGACACTTCTATTAGATTGATATTCTTATGATTGACCACGGGTTTTAATGCAGTTACAACTGTCACATTATGTCCACTCTCGGCCAGAACTTTAGCCACAGACATTTCGACAATCAAATGTGAGGGACTTAAACAGGTAAATATGCCCAAAATGTTGGCACTTTCAATGCCACCGATGAGAACTGATCCGGCTACTGCGAGCAGCAGTATTCCACTTACGCTTCGTGCCATTTTGATCGTGCGAGTGCTGTAAATTTACTGAGCAGTCCGAACGCTTGCCGCGGCCGTTTTATATTGAATGCTGATTAGACGAGATGATTCGGAGAATGACTAATCACGCTGAATTGTCGAAGTATTCATGGTGAATCGCAATGATTTCATGGTGATTTGACATAATTGGTTTAGAACAAATAACTATGAGTGGTGAAAACTGTAAGTATTGATTCTAACAACTGTAAGATAGTAACACTATGCAAGATAAGTGCTAATGGAGTAGCTAACGCAGCCCACCCCAAGACGTGCGCTGCATCGATCTTGCCGTTGAAGTATTAAAGCCTTTAAATGACTAATACGTATAAGGGACCAAAATTTACACCACGGAAAACACCGTGCGTCAAACTTTATTATTTATTAATTTCAATGTTTCAAAAAACATAAATTTTCACTGATGTTTTGAACGCCATAAAAAGGCTTACAAATTTAAATCTTTTTTATTTAAAATTAGATACAAGGGTAAAATTAATATGTGTCAAAATACGGCTAACTATGAAGTGAAAACTGTTTTCTTGGATGATCAGCATAAACAACTCAGTCTGCTTAGCACCAAAAGCACTTAATCTAAGCCGCCACATTAATCGCTCCACCTAAATTCATATAAATTTAAATGGAGCAAAATAAGCCAAGAAGAAGCTTTCTCAGTATGATTAATTTTCGACCCGACTGTTTCTCGGGCATAAACTTAAAGTTCAAAAAGAAGAGATACGAAAAACGAACCAACGGAAGGACAGATGGACATTATAGGGGGTGTACTGGAAATCTCAAAAGATTTTGGCCTCGGTTGGTTTAAAAAACGCTCGAAAATGTCACAGAAGAGAATTAATTTTCCTTTCCTGGATAGGCCTTTAATTGAAATTTTGTCATCTATATATATAAATGTGTACGCCCGACTGATATGCTGACATATTATCAAGCCACAGCCTAAACGGCTTATCGTGAAGGTCTGATTTTTGGCATAAACCTTCGTTTAGTTATGCAGGCGCGCACTAAAAAAAAAATTGGAAAATTTTTCACTAATCTTCTGAAAAGGCCAATTAAAGGTTTGTATGGGGTCATAACGGTTGTTCCGCTCAGGAAATGTTGTTTAAAAGTTGTTTCGATGAGAACGCGAGAGAGAGTGAGAGCGCGCTGAGTGCGTGTATATGTATGTGTATGTTTTTTTTAACAAAATAGGCAATAAATTAAATTGAGAATGGCCTCATCCAATTGCATTGAATCTTATGGCACATACAAAACACATCGATAGCTTTAACAATATGTTGACCGTACATATCACAATATAGTAGTTAAAATTTCACAAAGCTAGAAGCCAAAAATTGTGTGTATCTTCTTCCTTTAATATGCATAACAGACACAGCCGTCTTTTGTTAGAGGTGAGATCGGAAAAGTGATGGCACATGTCGTGAGCAGTTTTCTTAAAATATGTTGTCTCCTAACCTCATTTGCGAGTCTTTGTTAATAAACTAGGCTGTGAGTTGAGTTGAGTTGTCTAAGTGATTTATATCGATTGAAACTGCTAAAAATTCATAACAAAAATTTTCTATTTTTAAGAAATGAATTTTCCCTGTTTTGGTTGCCGCATAATAAAGACACATAGGTACACATGTTTAAATAGTTACATTCTCATACCGCGTTGATTTACATAAATTGATCAGAAAAAAATATTCTGGAGATCTAATATAAAATAAATGTATATCGGTGCGCTGTTATAATTGAAAATGTCCCTTGTCCATAAATTCAAAACAAAGTCCTTCTGAACAAGAATATACTATAGTCTGTTCGGCATTCACAAGACAGGAGGAGAATAATTTTTAATTCTGGAATTTCCGCGCGACTTAAAAATTTGGTTGTGTCCTTTAGGACGGGACGAGATAGAATTTAATATGTGTAAAGGCCACTGCATTTTCCACGCCTTACTAAATCCTCCTTTTCCAGATTGATTTATGTTAATCAACCGTAAATTCAAAACTGTCTTAAAATTAAACTAAAATAAAGCTTAAAATTTGCTTTTTAACAAATAGATTATATACAAACACAGTGTTCAGGGAGCTTTACAATTTATTCTACTTACTACGATTTTTTTTTAAAACTTGGACGCGGACGAAGTCGCGGCGGGTTCAGCTAGTTATGTTATATGTTTAATGATGCATTATAATAATTCATATTTAAGTAACAATCTCCAATAATAAAATTTAAAATTTAAAAATATATAAGTAATGCGAACAATTACACAGGCCAACAAAATGACCAACTTTGTGAGGTGCAGCCCTGAAATAGATATGCGAAACTGTATATTTCGATTTAGTGGCATCAGTTAATTTGTTTCGATACAAAATCAAAGTATGATTCATCGCAATTTATCTAAAATGGCCGCTAAAAACAGACATCTATCTAGTTATTCTAAAAAATTTTAAGGGGTTAAAAATCACAGGCACATAAATAGTAACAACAAAGGAAGAATTTGGCCTTTAAATTTAGTAACTGTTTGCGATTTATAATATAGGAGGAATTTTTTAACTAGATTGTCGCAACTAAATCTATTTTGGAACTGCAAAGTTTGGGAAAAGAAGAAAAGTGTTTTAAAGAGTTAACGCATTGGTAAACACAAAGAAAAATTAGATGAAAAATTTTTTTAACGAGAAGGAACCGATTTGCCTATAGGAATCGAAAAGTTCGTCTTTGCCGAATTTTTTATACGTTAGCCAGTAATGTTTTTTTAATACATCATTGAGTTCTAAGAACGCTCAGCATTAAAACAAACTATTTTTCTAAATATGAAACCATTTTCGACTCGATTGTTGCTACTTGAAACGAGCTATAAGAATCAATGATACCGATTTTGACCAAAATTAACATAATCAGTATAAAAGCGTATAATATTAAAAATCACTGATGAAGGCAGTTTATTAAAGCGAAAATCTTATTATTAAAATCAAATATAGGAGAAGATATCCTCATCGATCGGGACGGTTTTTGGAAATTCAGTAAAAAAAGTCTTATTTGAGCAAAGAGTTTTCCAATTCTGTGTTACAAGCATTGTAAACTTACAAACCAGTTTCGTAGAAACAGACAGACACATAAAGGACAGACGGAAAAAACAGAAAATGGATGTATAAAGCTAAAATGACTTCTGTGTTTAAACATGTTTTGAATAGTGTTTTTTACATTATGTCGAAATACAGTAATCGTTATTATATAAATAATACATTTTGAACAGTTCAAAATGACAAGTGTTTTAAACACTTACTTTGTAAACACAAGAAAAAACATGAATAATTATTTGGCTGGAATAGCGGAGCTTCTTTTAACCTTTTAGCTTCTGGGCTTCAAATTTTCACTGAAAAAAGGGACTTTCAGTTACCTGTCTTTCCCGCAGTTCGAAATATCCTCATATGTATCTTGCGCAATTGCTTAGGTAGAATGTTCGTACCTTTAAGACATATCTACATAGTAATCAGCTATATATATCGATTCTCCCAGGGGTTGGTAATATTGAATGGCAATCATTAAATCTCAGGGCCTAGTGCATCAGGGGGCGCTGCGAAATACGGCCCCAATGAAATAAGGCCCAAAAAAAAATGAAATAAGGCCCCAAAAATCCCCCAAAAAAAAACCTTTAAATCAGCGATAGCCATTCCTGTCTCGCAGGGACCGCATTTCGCTATTCACATTTTTAGCTCTGTCTTAATGTTTGCATTTCTTGCCGGTTCCGTAATGCTGCCTTTCTCATCCAACGGCTGGCAATGCCGTAATTTCTTTCCAGAAGTATTAGCCTAGTCCTCGTTGTATAGTTTGCTTGCATCTTTACATGAATCATCTTTTAACCAGACCAGCTCCTTTGTATAGATTTTTTCGGTCTTCCTATTTTGCTCAGAAATTCTGCTGTTTACTTGCCTTATTTATCAGTATCATTCAATCAGATGCGATTGCAATAAATTTTTATTTTATTAAAATAAAATTAAGTCTATTTTTTAAAACTCTAATAACTCGTCATAAAACAGCAAATTCACTAAATCACTTGCCAATCTAATGCTTTTTCACCTTTTTGGCTTTCTTTGAGATAAACTTTTTACAAATAAATTTCACAAACATTTTCATCAGCATCAACAGAACAATTAAAATGCTAACTAATAATGCATAAACATCCAGATTATTTCTAGCTATAAAGTCCATGTGTATCAAAGGACTTTGTAAATGTGGCGCACCATGATGACGTATCACATATTCAGACCAATAGAGCACACTTTGACGAGCACTTAAAGGACGATCGCGATAGAGTGCAGAAAAAGTGGACACTTTCTCCGCATACTTGGGATTTTCCAGCACTTCCAGCACAGCCTCACGGAAGGGCTGTTCCTCAAGGGTTAACAAATCTAGACTAAGACCGAATCCCTTCTTGACCATGACCTCAGCATTACCAGGTTGGTCAGCAAACACAGGCAAAGCCAACATGGGTTTGCCATGATATTGAGCTTCGGTTAAACCGCCTTTGCCCGCATGGGTAATGAATAATTTGATTTTGGGATGAGCCAAGATATCAGCCTGTGGTAACCACTTTGAGTACAAAATGTTTGCCGATTTCCCTGGTGTATGCTCCAAGTCCTCCCACTTCCAGATGACTTTCTGCTTGAGTTGGGAGAGCACCTTAAACATTCTTTGCACAACCTCAGGTTTAAGATGTGCTCCCTGAACGTTTGAGCCCAGACTCAGCAGTATGGCACCATTGGTGGCCTGACTAAGGAACTCTTCGATGTTTTTGGGTAAAGCATCTGGTTGATCTTTAATTTGTATGCCTCCCACTTCAATGACGGCCGGCACGTTGGGTCTAATGGGGCCTTCACTTATGCCATGTGAAGCGAAGAATATGAGTGAAATATTCTTGGTGAGATCTGAATAGCTGGGCATGGTCTTATCGTCGCCGTAGAGTAAACTGTAAGAGAGTAGGTTTAGAAAATAAAACTTTTGCTCTGTCAATTTATTCGACTCACTTGTATGATTTGGCACTTCTGCTTTCCATGACAGACAAAACCACATTAAAGGCCAGTGTGGAGAAATAGGTGGACAACCTTTGACCAAATGTCATAGTTTTCCCACTTTCCACAGCAATATTTATGGCAGGAACATAGGACAATTCTGGTGGATTACCCACAAGTCCATTTAGCATCTCATTTGGAGGCGTGGAGGTGGACATTATCACGGGGGCCTTCAGCTTTCGCGCTAGGCCCAACTGATAATTGTTCATAAAGTAACCATGAATGACCAAATCAAATTTATTGTCCTGATTCTCATATAGATCCCTGACCCTCTGATCGGCCAAAGTGGATTCCATTTTTTCCATCATGAAAGCCAATTGTCCGAGCATACGAAACATGCTGGCGATAAAGTTGGTATTATCACGTTTCGCCATATCCGCGATGCTCGAACTCATCATCTGAGTCTCCTCCTCTGAGAGCGGCACGTGAATTACGTTGATATTCTTATGATTGACTATGGGCTTCAATGCTGTAATAACAGTCACATTGTGTCCATTCTCTGCCAGCACTTTGACCACAGACATTTCTATTATCAAATGTGAGGGACCTAGAGAAGTAAATATGCCCAGAATGTTGGCACTTTCAATGCCGCCGATAAGAACTGATCCCGCTATGGCGAGCAGTAGTATTCCGCTTACGCTTCGTGCCATTTTGATCGTGCGAGTGTTGAAAAAATACTGAGTAGGTTAAAGTTGCTGTTGCCACTTTATACTATTGATTGATGATAAGACATGTTATTTTGGTGGGTATGGTATCAAGCTTGTGGTGAAATCGATGCCATGAAGGGCAAATCATTTCATGATGACTTGACACAATTGGTCTTACTTACTTATCTATTTGTTTATATTTAAGAACCAGTTGGCAAATATAAATTTATTTAAATGGGAATGTTAACAGTCGTAAATTGTTTCATTTTTCATTTCAAAAATACACCGAGTGTGTTCTATGAGTCATAAGTAAAACAAAGAAAGTAGCGTTATCGATTAACATTAATTGATAACATGCTACTTTTATACGCTAGTTTTTACTAATCGTTCCCAAATGGTGACCAAATTTTAGTTTGATATTCAACAATTTGTTTTGTTAATTAATGGCTGTATACCCTGCTATGTCGGGTCCTTGGAATTTGTGGATATTTTTTATACTCTGTACCGAAGGTACACAGAGTATAGTTAAGCTAAGGTCCCACAGGCAAACAATTTGCCCAAGTTTTGATGAAAAATTGATTTTCGGCTATTTTTGATCAAATGGCTTACGTATGACACCATATTTTGCCCGTTACTCGTAGAGTAAAAGGGTATGCTAAATCGTGCAAATGTATGTAACAGGCAGAAGGAATCATTTCCGACCATATAAAGTATATATATTCTTGATCAGCATCAACAGCCGAGTCGATTAAGCCTTGTCCGTCTGTCCGTCCGTCCATCCGTCCGTCCGTCCGTCTGTCCGTCTGTCTGTATGAACGCGTCGATCTCAGAGATGGTAAAAGATACAGGTTTGACATGTATGGGACAAATGCTTCTTTTATCTGTACGCTGATCAAGTTTGTTTCAGGTTCGCAGTTCGCCCCCCTCCCCCCCGCAATTTGGAAAAAACGTTATATCTCCCACATTTTTAAAGATAGACTATTTGTACTTTTTAGCGATAGTTAGTAATTGCCAAAATGAATCGATTTGCCGAAGAAATGATAAAAATCGGATGAATTAGGTTCAGAAGTTATGAGCAAAAATGCAAAGCCCCCCCCCGCTACCCCCCACCCACCCTAAAAATGTTGCATACTTTTCGGATGGTCACCCAAGGAACGCAGGAGCACTGTTAAACATGTTTTTCATGACTTATTCTGGTTAGCCAGCTTTACTTACGCTCGTTGTTATTTTATAGAGTGTATTTTGAAGTCGGGACACTACACCAACGGTCTTACTTGTTTTTACTGGAATTAGCTCATTTTGGTTCTTTTTGTTAATATTGGCTTAACCGAAAAGTTGGAACATTATTCAGCACCTAATTAATCTAGACATGTTAGAAAACTATCGGAAACACAGCATGTAACTCTGTAAATTGAGTCTGTACTGTTACTGCTTATACCGTCAAGCGTGGTTTTATGCCGGTAGCGGCTGCGAAATTTGTGGATGGGTAATTTGTGAAATAATCAGCAACTAGGTAAGAAGAGTTTACATACCGTATAAGTTGATTATACATTTAGGTTTCTTACAAAAAAAGTGCAACTCGCAATGAGTCCTCTTACTGAGACCACAAACACTAGTTCACCGGTGCAAAACAAAAAGTGAGTTAGTGATATTTTGTCGTATCAAATCGGTCTTCATTTAAAAAATGTTTGGATGAAATGTTCGAATTTTTAACTTTTACATTTCGAACATATCAAAGTGATATATTTCAGATCAACAATTTGATAATTGTAAATATCCCAAATATATTTTTATAGTATCAAAGCTATATTTTCAAAAACCTGCAGAACATATTTTTTAAAGAACATGGAACTTAGTTGCTTTCATGTTAGCGTCTTAAATTTTTATTTATTGCCCGTTGACAAAATTTTTGTTGGTCTTAAACAAAATATAGATAGAGAATCCACAATTTTAAAAGTAAAGGAAACGGTACGCGGATTTTAGTGCAGCGCTTTGATTTTGGCCGAGAGGATATTAAATCTCTCATTATGATCACGCCAGTTTCTAGCAAAGAAACAGATATATTGCCACTAATTAACAACTTTGAGTATTTATATGAATCGGATTCAGATGAAATTAGTTCCAGTGAATAACTTCATGTTGAAGTTAACTGAATCCAAGTTAAAAAAGAAGAGATTTCTTTATTTTGGGAAGAACTGGCAAAAGTAAAACACGAGGTTGAAGTGTTTAAGGAATTAGAAGTATTTATAAGAAATATATTGTCCCTTCCACACAGCCCTGCTTCGGAAGAGTACAAAAAAATTTTTTGTTTCTACTTGTAATTTAAGAATTCTCCAAGAAATGGAAATGATGTATAATTTAACGTTTTTTTTGATTAAGATATTTTTATTAATTGAAATGAAAATATAAGATGTGAAGGAGATATTTTCTTTTGGATATTAGAATAAGGGGGGTGACACAGAAATCACTAGTGAATTTCGTATAAACGCTTGTAATTTGAATTAAAACTGCTTGAATTCATAAGTGAAGTGGCACCAAAAGCACGCCTACTAGATCAGATGGCGAAAATAAAGCGAATTGAAACCGACTTTGCAAAGCCAAGTAGATATGAGTAGTGGGATTCCAAATCGCTCAAATTCACCATCTGATCTAGCAACCTTCGATATATTTTTCACTTTACATATAAAGTAGGGATGTCGAAATATCGATATCGAATTCTTGTTGAATATGTTTTTGGTGTGTATTTTTGTTGAAATTGGCCACAAAAAGGGAGGTTTTCTAAAGGCATTCTCCTGGATAATAATACTAGAATTACTGATATTACTAAAATCTAAGAGAATGCCCTTAGGAAACCTTCCTTTTGTCCAAAACCCAAAAAAAGTATTCATAAAATATCGTCAAAAGTTATTCTATTTCGATATTTCGACAACCCTAATATAAAGTAATACAATTTAAATTGGAAATTCAAACGTTTATACCAAAATCTCTGGTGATTTCTGTGTCATACCCGATTGATTGGTTTGTTTTTTAATGTTAAGAAGTAAATTAATACGTGAAAAATTTTTTGTTTTTATTTTTAGATTTAAGTATACTTAAGAAATGAAAAGGATGTGCTATTTTACGTTATTGTCAAAGAGATATTTTGAAAAAAAATAACATTAATAAGGAAGAAAAAAATGTTTGGCTCTTTTTCCATGAAAATGGTCCTTTTTTAATTTTTTTTTGGTGTATTTTTTTTTCTTCAAGTGGCAACCTGGCCTTAACACTGTTCGACGCAAGAGACATGACAATAAAAAAATTATCGATAACAAGATGACAAATGCCGACCGTATACACTGGATGTCATTTAAGCCATATGCTAGCGGCAAATGTCAGCGTCGGTATTGGTTATTTAGCTTTTTGACGACGACGAGGATGAGCCGAAAGCCAAACGGTCTTGCTGAGTGGACGAGCTGAACTTCACTCGTTCCCAAGAAGGTATGTTCGACAATTTAAGGGGGTATTCTAAATGTCGAGGCTGTTTTTTGGACCTTTTTTAAAAAAAATCTCTTATATCAAAACGCAAAGAGTTTTTCCAATTCTGTTTTTTTTATTAGGTTACAAACAGATTGAAGTAAGCAAAAAAATTTTACTGCTCCGATTCGAGGGCTGTTCAAAATGTTCTCGGCCGCCAAAGTGGGGGTCCAAAAAAAGGTGTAGTTTTGTCGGCCATGATTTTTCGTCTCCAGGTTGTGTGAAATGAAAACTAGAAACGGGGTTATAATCAGTATAGATGTCATTCTGGTCTGAATCTAAAAAAAGTTCGAATTCGATTTTTGAAATTGTTTATAAATTTAACAAAAATTTATTTTGAAAAACAGCAAATCAAGTTTTTGTGGGAGCGTTGAGATCCTGTTTCGGTTATTTTGTTTATTGAAACAAGAGATGTTGAATTTTGAGACCCTCCGATTTGAAAAAGAATGACCCGTATGGAGAATACCCCCTTAAAATGTAAGCACAGAAGCATCCCAAAAAAGTTAAATAAAGAAAAACTTGCGGTAACACTCGCCACGCTTAGTTTTAAGCACCTCGATTTTTGAAGTCTATTCTGATAATATTACACAGGTATTCGTATATTTCCACATCCTCGATAAGCTTTTTTGTTACAGTTTCTGACCAATAAATAATTATTCGACGCTCCATATTTAAATCTTTCACTACCATTTAAATTCGAATTATACAGAAATACATTTTTTTTTCATTTTTCTTTTCACATTCTCAAAAAAAAAGTTGAAACGATGGGAAAAAAATACTCATTGATACATTCATGCTTCATGTGATTTTCTACTAAAAGCGTGATACAATAAATAGAAGGTAGTGCGTCGCTTGTCAAACCAAAAATTCTATTGTGACGTCTCAGAATCACAATTTTCTAGTTCTTGACATGTATTAAAATGTGTGCTGCGGTAACCAAAATGAAAATTAATTAAAATTATTGCCACAATTAAATTAAATCAAACAAATTCAAATTGTCAACCTAAAGATTATTTGTTAAATGATGTCACAGACTCACAAAGTTATGAGCATGCGAAATGCAGCAAGTGTTTGCACTACCTTGTTGTATTCATTATATCATGCACGAAAAGTATCAGTCGACATATTTTCATGTTTCGAACATGTCAATTGATAAGCTATTAACATGGAGGCCTTTTAGATTATCATGTAATCATGTGTCAAACAGTGCGAACGAAGCCTAAATTTATAATATAGCTGGCGTAGGAATCATCTTGACAAAAATTAGTTGAAGTAGTAATATTCAATTCAAAACGCAACATAAACAAAGCGCACAGTTTTTCTTATAACGTATTCAAAAGCAAACCAAGCACCCATATCTACAGCTGCTCTCTGTACAATTGTAAAAAATTCACAAAATTATCCCAGAAATTTTTCATACTTCCTTTAGCATTATGAATGCCGCCTTAAATTCGCCACCGCTAAGATGCTTTCTTCGGGCAATTGCTCTTTTGGCGAGTTCCAAACGCATCTTCCGGCAGCGCTACCGACTGGAGGAACGTCGCTTCATGTCTATGGTATTCCGGGCCCTGATAAGCACCACATTGGCCTGTGCTTTTGCCATGTGGTTGCAGTGGAGGGAGTTGTGTCGGATAAACCTAATCTTGGCCGCACTATTAACCGAAATTGGGATCCTGATTACCCACTATTTTCTACTGAATGGACGTCCAGCCAGAACACAACTTCTGCTCCTGGGTTTCATGTCCGGTTTCGTGCTCGAATGGCATGCCTGGTATCTTTATGAATTGATGGGTTCGTATACTTGGATCGTATGCCTGAAAGTTATTTTCATCGATCTTATGCTGATGTTTTCAATGATGTTTGCTAATTGGCAACTGCGTATCCCGGCCATTAGTAAACGCTGTGCGTGGTGGATATATTTGGCGATGCTTATTTATTATAAGAACCATGTTATCTCCTTGATGCTGCACTTGGGAGTGAGTTTAATTACCATATCAAGTAATACAAGTTTTTTGCTGGAACGTATGAGAGCGGGAAACAGAAATGTGGTATATTTTGCTTTGATTATTTACGTTGATTTGTATGGCGTAATGCTAAGTTTTTTGAAGGTAGCTGTTTTAAAGGGCGATTATTCAAAGTATTATGCGAATTCCACTGTTTAAATCAATAAAGAAAATTGATCAAAATGAATCCGACAAAACTCCTTACTTAACAAGCAGAACTAATGGTATTCATGTGCGTGCCGCACAAGGGGAGGCGTTTCACATTTTCCATACACTGCGTTAATCGTCTGTCTGCCTGGGCAAATTCTTAATTAACACGCACACACTCGCACATGCAAATAAATATTTATCGGCTTTGGTTCAACCTACGTCTGGACAGCAGATGGAAGGTTCGTCCCTCGAACCAAAAACCCGCATTAAACATTTCCGCTTCCGTTTCTGTCTTCTTTTTCGCTCAACATTTGGTACAACAATTGAACATTTTCGAATTTCTTAACTTCTCATTTACACAGCTCTGACAGAAATCGTAAAGGGTTACAGTTACATGCTTCCCGATGCCTTGTTAACTCTATCATTGTCTTGGAATGTTCATTTGGGCGTCCCATTGTCGTTCTGTTCTAGTTCTGTCACAGTGACTAACATCTGTGAATAACTGTTCTAGATTATATTCCCGAGATCACCTAGCGTTACGAGATATAGTTAAAAACCTATTCTAAACCTGTGAATGTGACTTTATGAGTAACTGAACCACTCTCACCTGGCGAAACTTACTTTCCTATAACTAGGGTTGTCGAAAATATTATCGATATATCGAAATATCGATATTTTTATCCCAAAAAAATATCATTATCGAATATTCTTCGGAGGCGATATATCGGATATCGAATATTTTTTGGCGATATTTTCCGGGAATATTTTTGTTTTAGCCTTCAGTCACAATGTTGCGAATAAGTGTTTTTTCTCTGGATGGCACAATGTTTAAAAAGTTGTTTTATTAACTGTAAACTGTGCAAAAAGTTGTAAGAGGTCATGGCAACTCAACAAACATAAAGGCGCACTTAATCGCAAAGCATGGAGATGCTTGGCTGAAATGCAGCTAATTTTTTAAAACAGTAAAGAATAACATGATTGCAGCATTACGACTATCCTCAAACCGTGGCAGTCGCCTACAGTCATGCTGCACACATATTTTTCTCCCTTTAAACACAAGTGTGTGACATCTAAAGACGTAATTTTTGTAGGATCGCTCTTCGGTGATCACAATACTGCCATGATATATCAACATCCACCAGGACAGGAGAATAAATTATTGAAGTTGAATGTGATGAAGCAATGTAAATTATTGGAGTAAAATTTAAAATTTTTTATTTTACCGGACCCTATTAAGTTCTGAACTGCAGAAAGACGCATTGCCAGTGCTTTCTGACTTGGCATTGTCATATGGGCATTTCCACAGTCACGAACGCGACATTCGTACGCCTTTAATGTGAAGAGAAAAAAGGAAGGCAGAATTTTTGAGTTTGTTTCTATTTTTTAGAATTTGGTAGCAGTATATTTAGTGCAAAAAGGTAGGTTCAGTCGAATTGACGATTAAAATATAATATAAAATATTTTAAAATATATCACGCGACAAAAAATGGAAGTCGTTTTCGACTGCATCTAAAAAAAAAATTAATAAAACCTGCGAAAGTTCAATAAAAATTTTGAAGCAGTTAACTTTATAAAGGGGAACAATACTGTTTTTCAATTATATACATTAGTTTTGTTGTTATAAGCTTTGATATTATGAAGAACGCGACATTTAGCACGCGACATCTTAAAAAAGAAGCTAACAGTGAAATGGACATATCTTCGGTATTCGGACCAATTTTCTTACAGTAAAGAATCAGAAACATTTTTTCCAATCTCGGTGGACCTTTCTGTGGAAATGCCCATATCTTATTACACCTGGAAGCTCCGTGCCATCGGAACGATTGATCTTTAAACAGTGTGGTTTTTATAATAGAAGCCCAATAAATGAAATATAACGCGTCTAACGATTATTGGTAAAATCAGATGTTTTTAAGTTTCGAAGATTTAACTGAATAAGTTATTTTATGCTTTGTACTTCGAATGCTTTAGTTTAAAAGATGATGAATTAAAAAAGTAAACACTGCTTTCGTTCCATAAATTTAAATTCGATAAATAAGATTTCAGAACTTCTTATGTTATATAAAATGGTTGCCCAAAAAGTAATTGCGGATTTTTCAAAAGAAAGTAAATGCATTTTTAATCAAACTTAGAATGAACTTTAATCAAATATATAATTTCCATTTTGTTCGATAACCTTTTGCCATCTTCCCGGCAAATTTTGTATTCCACGCTCATAGAACTTCTGGCCTTTATCTGCAAAAAACTGAACCAAGTGCGATTTTATAGCCTCATCATTGCCGAAAGTTTTACCATTTAAGGAGTTCTGCAAAGATCGAAATAAATGGTAGTCTGATGGTGCAAGGTCAGGGCTATATGGTGGATGCATCAAAACTTCCCAGCCAAGCTGTCCCAGTTTTTGCCGGGTCATCAAAGATGTGTGTGGTCTGGCGTTGTCATGATGGAAAATGACACCTTTACGATTGATCAATTCTGGCCGTTTCTCGTTGATGGCTGCATTCAATTTGTCCAGTTGTTGACAGTAAACATCCGAATTAATCGTTTGGTTCCTTGGAAGCAGCTCAAAATATACCACACCCTTCCAATCCCACCAAACAGACAGCATAACCTTCTTTTGGTGGATATCAGCCTTTGAAGTGGTTTGAGCTGGTTCACCATGCTTGGACCATGATCGTTTTCGATTAACGTTATTGTAAACAATCCATTTTCATCTCCAGTTATGATTCGCTTTAAAAATGGATCGAATTCATTGCGTTTAAGATGCATATCACAAACGTTGATTCGGTTTGTTAAATGAATTTCTTTCAATTCATGTGGTACCCAAATATCAAGCTTTTCACCAGTCCAAGACTTTGTATGTGATAATGAACGGTTGATTTTGGTATATTTAACTTCTCTCCTATCTCACGCTCAGTTACATGACGATCCAATTCGATTAATGCTTTGATTTGGTCATCATCAACTTCATTTGGCCGACCTGAACGTGGCTCATCTTTAAGTGAAAAATCTCCAGAACGGAATTTGCGAAACCAATTTTGACACTGTCTTTCTTTTAAGGCTTTATCACCATACACATCACGTAACTTTTTAGCAACTCTCTCTGCGCTTTTTCCTTTACGGAAATAATAAAGTAAAATATGACGAAAATGCTCTTTTGTGGACTCCATATTAAAAAGGGCGCCAATCAAACAAATGTAAACAAAATTACGCGCACTTTTTTTCTAAAGCAAGCTAATAGTGACAGCTAATAACTGACAAAGAAAGAATGCAATTACAGAGTCACAAGCAGTTAAAAAAATTATAAACGCCGACTATATGAAAAATCCGCAATTACTTTTTGGGCAACCCAATAAAATCTTGTTATTTATGCATCTTTTTCTCAAATTCTTGATTAATAAATATTTTGTCTTTGAATACATTGGTTGAATTAAGTTAGACTTAGTTTTATAAACTTGTCTATCTGTAAATAATAATAATAATAAAATGAATTAAGATAGTTGGGCTCTGAGGGGTGGGGCCTAGCCCCCAAAGCCCCCTGATATAATGCTGAGAGGAACACAAAATCATAAGCAATTTCGGTTTCTCACTGAGTTTAATTTTTATTTTTGTTTTATTTGTGTTTTCTGATAACCGAAAAATGTTGAGAGAAATAATTAATCAATAACACTTTGAAAATAATATATGTTCAAAGAGTTTTTTTATAACAGTTATAGTAGAACATAAAAAAGTAAATAAAAATAAGTGGAATTCTCTATTATGTAGTGATAATTTACTTTGTAGATGTGATTGGAACACAATTTCGGTGGTCACGAAATTTAAGTTTGGGAGCAGTCCAACAACAAAAGATAAAAACCAACCTTATCAGATAAAATCGAGTCTGCAAACGAGACTCACACTGCATATGTTTTAATTTGCTTAATCTGCTTCAGTGCCAAGTGGGTCTCGATCGCGCACACTGTACCTGCTGCGCCCAGCTACGGCCCTGCGTCAATAATCATGAATTTTGTTCTTTCAACTTACTATTGTGTAAGGCAATTACACTTGTTGTGACGTATGCGGTTTAGTATTATCGTTATCATATTTTTGTGTAGTGTGTCATTTTGTGTCTTTTTCTGCAGGGGTCTTTATCATGGATTGGCTTATGCATTGATCCTATGATTTTCCGCTTGGTTTATTTGGCATTATTATACTCTTTGGTCCCCTTTTGGTATGTTTCAGCGATAAAAAGATTAGTCATACGCAAAAAGTAGTTTGAAAAATCTTTATGAATTTGACTATATTCTTCACCATTAGTCATCCATGGTATTTATCGCGGTTGAGTATTGTCACTATCACGGCTATGTAGTTATTTCTGTGTGAATTCGCATTGTCGTGGAGTGTGAGCGCCATTTTTTGATTACTGTTAAATGTATTCGCATTGTTGATTGAGTGTGGTCATTTGAGGTTTTAAAAAGCAGTTCCTCAGGCACTTGTAGCTACCATGGAGATCCTGTAGCTGTGAACTGCGATTTCACATTGATCCTTATATGATTTTCCAGCCCTTTCCACCCACAAGGTTAAACTTCCTTACAAATTTCTGTAACAACCTCTGAGAGCACCAAGCCCGGCAAGAAAATACCTTTTTCAGAGTTAAACTTTTTTTTTTTGTTTTTTTTTTTTATGCCTTTATCAGTTGTTAATGAAATTCTAGTGTTGAAAGTGTCCGGTCCAAAGACATTGACTAAAAGAACAACTATATTTTTCACACTAATTAATAAGTATTAATGAAAACAGATAACAGAAAAAAGAAAATATGTGTTTCTCACTGAGACAAACGCTTAAACTCGAAAAAAATAAGTCACTTTCACTGAGCGAAACACCTATACTCAAAAAACTTATCTAACACTTCTATCTTCTGTGTATACAAGAGCCCTCTGCGGCAGCGACAGTGTACTAGCTTATACTGCTTTCTTTTGCAACAACAAACAAGTGGTTAAACACACACAAGCAAAGCCCAAATAAGCATGTGCGTTTTGACGACTCCTCACCGAGGCAGCGATGGCCACGCTTGGTCCTCAGGGACCGAATACAGTTGGCTATGCACACCGAGATGAGCCGAACGATTGCCGAGGCGTATGCCAAGAGAGCAAACAGCTTTTCAGTCGCTGGTCAGATGAAGAAGGTTAGAGCTAGTTTGCGTCGCTTAACGCACACCAATACACTCTTACTTTTTGGCGTTGCTCTAATGAAAAGCAAACCAAGGAAAAAACAAAGCTATGGAAAATAAAACTAACAAAAAGGTCAAAATCAATTTTTATATAATATCGCTCTGATATAAGCAATTAGAGCCTTTGACTTATACACTCAAGGAAAGACTTGTCCTAAATTGGAAACTCTTCCATAAAATCCGTCCTAAATTTGAAAAAATATTTTCCATTTTTCAAAATTTTTTTCTTTAAAAAATTTCAATTAATCTTATATAAAGAAATTTTTTTCTTAACTTTGGTGCGATTTAAATTCTAGAGGGATTTTCTTAAATATAGCTAAAAATTGTCTGAGTATAAAAATATTTTTACTTGTTTAACACTTTATCACGCTATAGAACATTTCTGTTGTTGGCTGACCCAATAAAGATTGAACTCTTTAGAAGCTCAACTTGATTTTCTTGCCATACTCAAGGAAATGATAATCGATTTTATGAAATTGTTAACTGCTTTGCTGCCAGTTACACCTCCCCACGTACCTAATAACAAACCAAACACAGTGAGAGTAAAATTATGAAAAAAATTCTAATGAGTTTTGATGCCCAACAACACTTCAATTCACCCTTCCCCCCCCAACAAAGTAAATGTCAAATATTTGATTAGCCCCATTAAAGCAACCCCCCTTTGAGTGACCCACATGGCTGAGAGCCCCATCAGCATAAGGGTTGCTCGTGCGGGAAAGAAAAAAAATAAACCTCATTATAATTTTGCTCATTAACCCATGTTTTCCATGTAGAAGTTTCGTGCGTTTTCCCCATTTTTACCCCCAAAAACAAAGAAAAAATAGAAAGAAAAAACACTTTTCATAATTAAGCATTGTAATTTCTGTTTGTTTGGTCAGAAGGGGGCAGGCTAAAGGCTTCATTTTCACTTAACTTCTCAATTACGATTCTTCCTTTCTGCACTCTGTGTCTGACAGAAAAGTAAGGATGGACATATGATTGCTTCTAGCAGAGCTTTTTGCCTATTCATATTTGTGAAATTCATTAATAGAATCATCGATTCGTCTGGGAAGGAATTTCAATTGCTGTCAAAATGAGAAGTAGTAGCCCAAATGGAATTTTGACAACAATTATGCAGAATGCCAGAGCCGAGGAGACTTTCGAATTTACATTTAATTAGAAAACAAAACTTTCTGTCAAGCTCATCACATCGTCATGTCAAATTAAGTGGGTTAGGAAATTCCCGGCTTAAAGGGTGGCACAACTAAATGCAGGTTTCAGCACTCCGTTAATGTCTATAATTTCTTCTGTACATGGCAGCAGCAGCAGCAGCAGTCTGAGCATTAGTTATTACTACCAAACTATAATTTAAAATAAATGCCAAAGTAGCCGGAGTCTAAAACCGCAGCACCACAGCCGCACCAGAGCAAGCTATTAAGCCCACCCAGAGCCATCGCTCCGCACTCTGCTCCTGTTGCTGTTTGGCTTTATAATAAATTTATAAATGAAAATATGAAAAATGGTCGCTGCGTGTTTTTGCCAAACTAAGCAAAAATGCTCGAAAGCTTGGGGGTGAGTTGGGGATGGGTTTAGCTTGTGGATTGGTCATCAGTGCCCTGTGGTCGAGTTGGCAGCTGCCAAGTTTATAACTTTTTTTCCTGTACAAAATGTTGTTTGGAGTGCGCCATTTTGTAGCCAAGGAATTTAAAGTGCATAAAATGATGAATAAATCATTAAGGGAAAGTATTTAGTATATGGCCAAATTTCAAGTGATTTGCGACAAAGGTCAAGTCACATGAATATTAAATTTTATTGGGCCTAACATTTGCTCGAATTATTTGAAATAATTGGAACGAAAAGTTGACTTCTTATTTAATTAGCAACTGCTGTATGTCCTGTATAAGCCACATTTATTTTCTTGACATTTAATTTTCAATGTCCAAAGCAAAACTTAACAATTTTATTCAGAGCTGACCTCTCACCCATTCAATTCACCCAGCAAAATGCATAATATTTATTTATGTAAAAAAAAAGGAAGCCAAACTACTGACACATTTTAAACTTTTTGACTTGCAGAGAAGTAACTCTCACTAGACTGGATATGTGCGAGTGTGTGTCCATGTAACCGAACCCAGAAAAGAGCAAATGGCCGGGAGCATCACAAACAAACACAACATATTCTCCAGCTGGTCAACGTGAAAAGTCCCACGACAAAAGTAGTTTTTGTTAGTTTTTTTTCTTCCCCATTTATCCTTATGTATGTTCTGGTTAGTGTGTTGTCTTTTTTTTCTCTTGGTGAGGGTTACATGGGGTGATCCACAGCTTGAGGAAATATTCTGGATATGAAACAAAATGGAACTTGTAAGACCGGTAGATATACTAATTTTTAGAGAGGGTAGCTTGACTATATTAGTTAGGTTAATTATTAGCTCAAGACTGGTTCAATTACAGCTTTCCGAACGTTTAAAAAATAAGTGAGAAAGTTGATCAAGCCCGACTACTGTATACTCTGTACCAGTCTTATCCGAGAAGTCACGCGGTTATCATGTTTTGTGGTTTTCGTTGTTTTGTTATACGCTCATCTCTAAGTTTCTCTCTCTCTCTCTCTAAGATTGTCTTTGATGAATGAAGGTGTGAGGGATTTACTAGACTATTTTCGCTCATAACTTAAGTATCGTTTCTCCGTAAATAAAGTTGATTACTGCATATCTGTAGAAGGTACGAAACATCCATCTACAAAACTGTGGGAGATATGAAAGGAATAAAAAATTGGTTTTATCTAACACTACCGATGGAATTTTTCTTTTTCGATAGGGTCCCGCCATTTTTCATCAGATTAGATAGAAGCTGATCGGTTGTTAGACTTGGATAAAAATTTACTTATATTTTTTCATATGTGAAGATGAATTAATTGTGAAAATGTTTTCCTCGCATGCAGCCATATCAACAGAATCTGAAAGCATGCTCAGCAAATCGGAAGTCATGATAAGTGATTAGGGCTTCCTTAAAAGCCAAATATGCGGACATCCTGTTATTTAATTTCAATAACAATAATTTGAAATACACTCCTGCGCAAAATTATACGACACCCCGAAAATATTAGTTTCGACCCTCGTAGAAGAATGGGAAAGCATGATACAATGAAATCAAGTATGCAGAATTAGAGCTTAATGAATTCTGCTTAAAATCTGATATTCTTATCTCTGATTGCATCTTGAGTTTAATAGTAGCTTTTAAAAAAGCAAAAAAGTTCGATTTTTGTTATGTCTGCAATGTATGTTCGTTTATCAAATTCCAACATAAGTCAGCATGCAACGAGTTCAGCTTTTATCCACTAAAGCTCGTTTAAATAAGATGGTAAGATAGCTCAAAGTGTCGCGAAGGACACCGATCAGTTTGGCACATCATCTTTGGTCGGTGAGCATATTGTCAAAAAACATTAAAGTTTGTGGAAAGGAGGACAAGAGGAACTACTCAACTTTTTAGGAGTAAAAGGCGGCATTACTTTTCATACGGTAATGCAATATACTTAAATCTGCGAATTTAAGGGATGTTAGTGTTCCTTTTTACCTGGAATACTCTACAAAACTATGCTGAAGAAAGTTAACCAAAAAGATCTAGACTGTTCAAGTTAGAGACTGTCAAGGAAATATTGTATGAAACCGTCGTGATAACTCAAAAATGTAATGGTGCAGTTCGATTCCGTGGACTCGAAATAGGAGGAAACCGTTGAGTTCGGTCATGTCTTTTTTTGACTTGCATATGGGCATTTCCAAAGACGCGAACGCGACAATCGTACGCCTTTAAGGTGCAGAATATAGAAGACAAATTGAATTTTTGGAATTGTTTCTATTTTTTGGTAGATTTTTGGTAGCAGTATATTTAGTGCAAAGGGTAGGTTCAGTCAATTTGACGATTAAAATATACTTGAAAAAATCACGCGACAAAAATGGAAGTCGTTTTCGACTGCATCTAATAAAAATTCATAAATCTGCGAAAGTAAAATAAATATTTTGAAGCAGTTAACTTTTAAATAAAGGGGAATAATGCCGCTTTTTATTCAGTGCAATCATATGCAATTATTTACATTAGTTTTGTTTTTATAAGCTTTAATATTATGAAGAACGCGACATTTATCACACATCGACATCTCAAAACAAGTAAGAAAGTCGGTCAAGCCCGACTATATTTATACTCTGTTCCTAGAGTAGGAGCTAAATGCAGTGCTGCTGCTGCGCTCATCTATAAGTTTCTCTCTCTCCCCCTCTCTCTCTCTCTTCTCTCTCTCTCTCTCTTTCTCTCTCTCTCTCTCTCTAAGATTGTGCGTTGGTTGTGAGAGGGAGGGAGGGGGTGGCGGGGTGTAATTCACTTATTTCATCATAACGTGAGAACCGCTCATCCGATCTTTATTATTTTTTCGGCAAATAGATACATATTACTAATGAGTAACTATCTCTAGAAGGTACAAATCATATATCTATAAAACTGTGGGAGATATGACGTTTTTTTCAAATTCCGGGGGCGGGAGGGGGCGTGGCAAAAATTGAAAATAAACTTGATCTGCCTGCAAGTATAAGAAGCATTTGTCCCATACATGTCAAACCTCTATCTATTACCATCTCTGAGATCTGACGTGGCTATATCGACTCGGCTGTTGATGCTGATCAAGAATATATATACTTTATATGGTCGGAAATGATTCCTTCTCCCTGTTACATACTTTTGCACAAACTTAATATAATCTGTGTACCTTCGGTACAGAGTATAAAAAGCTAACAGTGAAATGGACATATCTTCGGTATTCAGGCCAGTTTTCTTATAGTAAAGAATCAGAAACGCTATACTTACATTTTAAGATTTATTTTGATTTTTGTTTTCAATGTTATGTTAAGAAAAATCATTTTAAAAAACAATTCTTTTCAATCTGGGTGGACCTTTCTGTGGAAATGCCCATATGTAAATTATTGCATATATATAAACCCTGAGTAGCGAAACTATCGATAAGTTTTCTATTTTTAATGACCCATGCACCACAAAGTTTCTTGAGTCCTGCTTGAACGTATGGTCACCACAGTATGCAAAATACCAGGGCCTCATGAAGGGAGCCGGGGCGCAGAAGCAATTTATCCTGTCCGCCTTATTGGATTAAACTGGCAACAACACCGTCGCCTGCCATCGTATGTGGAAAGACTGTGCAAATTAAGCCTTCAGTTTTTAAAGTCAATCTGTCACCAAGTTATATTCCTTCATAAACTACTGAATGGCCATATTGACTTTTGTGTTCTTATGAGTCAAAATAAGTTTTCGATCCTCCTAGATCTACTACTAATCCAGTTCCGGGCAATTTTCTTACCCAACATTAGTAAATCTTTTGCCTCTGCCCCCTTGATCTGAGTGGAAGCACATCATAAAAATATTCTACTAATTCGGACAAAGGCTGGACTAGGATTAACTATTTTGTTTTATGCTGACAGCTAGATTTTTTAACTTTTACTTAATAATTAAAAAAATAAAAACAAATCACTCAGCAACACGTCCATTCGATAAAATTTTTTAAATTTCTTGGAAAGAGGCTATCCACAAAACCAAACGGCATTATTGCAAACAAAAATGTGTTTGAAGGATACCGCAGAAGGAAAATAAACGATTACTAGCGAGCATGCTAAGCCACTGCAACTTTTCTCTACACAGCGAACAAAATTTCGAATTAATTTCGATATTTGAAGATAAAAACTAACTTTTTCAAAATATTTCATAGCATTTGGCTAGAAAATTATATCACACTGGTCCAAATAATCAAATTTTCTGGAAATGATATTTAACAATTTTCTCTTTGTTATTTTTTAATATAAAAAAATCGGAGGAAAAGTTTGATATGAAAATATTATTTTGAAATATTTTTTTGAAATCTCCCGACATAATAATGATATCAGATTATAGTCCAACTGGTATTTGCAGATGTCTGCAAATGTCTTTACTTATATAAGTTAAAACTGTAGTTCAGCACAATACTTCTTTGAAGTAAGACTGCTGTTCGAAAGCAATAAGATTTCCAAACTGTTCAAAGGATTTTCTATTCATGAGCCGAACAATCTGTTCGCTTATCTGAGTTTGGCCCTTAAACTGAAGAATTCTGCTAAAATCTGCTATTTACTGGGTTCGAGAAATACTCTTAAGGAATTATTACAAAATCTTTACAAAACATAAGAATAAATATTTGGTTCCATTTTACTAAAATCCGGCAACTATTCGAGGCGAAAATGGTGGACTGTCGCCTTAAAAATTGCACCGCGACTTTTCTTGAATTTTTTTTTTAAAGATAACACGATCGATCCAAGATAACCAGTGGCCTTTACAATATCACCAAAGTTTCTAACCAAATCGTACACATTTCTGAAGCTGTAGCTTACAGGGGACTTCTTCATTTGTGAATGTACGGAAAATTAAGATTACAACTGCTTTATAAGAGCATCTTAGACTCCGCTTATTGTATACTGCCTGGACATTTTGAACTTCTTTGACTTGCTTTCGCACACTTTGCTTCGTTTTCTGACATAATGAAAGTTGCAACAAAACGTTCGGGCAATGGCGGATATAAAAAACATATAACAAAACAGAGGCACAAACTTTCGCCATTTTCTTTGGCAACTTTCCGTTGCATTTGCAGCAAAATGTCTTTGCCAAGTAGTCGACGTGTTCGGTGCATATAACTCAACGTCCTCTGGTGACAACAGCTGTGACTTTGCTTGTATTAAGATGAGCGTGAAAAAGAAACATTTGCATATCCTGTGACCCACTTATAATCATTTTTCACGAACGTGTGCTCGACCAGCTCTTCTGCTTAGCTACTAGCGCCATCCAGCGTGCAATATTGGCTGAAAGCAAAATGAGGTTATGTTTGCTCGCCCCAGCTCCAGCATCGTTTGCATGAATTGTGCATTTCAAGGTGTTGGGGGGCAACACAAGACAAATAAGAGAATAGAAACACATTTCTTATGGACTTCGGCCAAATTATGGATAAAATTCTATTTCGGTGCTCATTAGTGCAGGCAGAAAGTGTCAGCGTAATTAATAATCAAAACGAAACGGAAGAAAATATGTGAAGAAAAAAAACAACAACGAATTATAAATGCATACACAGTGCTAAGTATTTTTATCATTTCCACACACGACCAAAAGTCACAAGGGGAGTGTGAGGAAGGCTGGAAATTTATTTGCCGGTAATTAATCAGGGCCGACTGGGGATGACACTGGGCGCGAGACTCACGACTTGGATACCAATTTTGGGCCTTTAATGTGGTCTGAAGTGGTTCACTGTTCATGCAATTGCCGAAAATCTCCGTTTTGCTTTCCATAAATCTTATTAACTTAGACTAAAAATGGTGCAAGACTTTCCTACCAACTGAAGGGATAAATATTGTGTTACTTTCAGTAATATAAAAGGTCGTTCACTCCCACACATTTTGTATACGACTTTTAAAAAAAGTGTTCGTGTACGCAAGGCTTCTGCATTCGCATAACTTTCCATACTCCAGACTCAATTCTTGAATCTTCTTAAATCTGTACACCGTTTCCCGTGGTCCCCAGTGCTCAGCCTGCCCATCCCTAATTCACCGCGAAAAAAAGTCAAACACATATGCTAGACTGAGATGGGTAAGACACTGTGCTTAGGCTGCCTTGTTTGTAAATGGAGGGACAACTTTTGCTTTCATTATGCTGCCACCGCCAATCCCTCGCTGTATCTCTTTCATTAGACCTGCGGCATGCGGCGCGTGTGGCGTTAAATTTTACATCATTTAATTAAAAACATGTCACCGCAAATGCAAAGACGGAGCCGACACTCTTCAAACAATTTCCATTAATTGTTTTTTGGTCAGACAAAAATAATTGTAAAATTGATCAAAATAATGTTGGACAATTGCCGGCGATATGTAAATATCTCTTAATCAAAACAATATTTCAATTTCCATTTATTTTGACTGAATTTGGGTCAGATGCTTTCAAATTATTGTCCTCGCTGCCTGTGCAAATAATCAGCTTAGATCAAAATTTATTTGCAAAATGCATTTGGTTTGCTTTTGGGTTTGTTTTTCTGAATTCTTTTTTGTTGCATTTAGGCAGGTTTTATGCAAAATGTAAAAGCGAATTTCGTGAAGCGTCAAAATGTATTTAAATATTCCAATAAAATGTGCGCATAACATTTTTGGGCAATGCAAATAATTAATGGAGGCAATTTAAATGAAATAAATTTCGAGATAACGCTGTTGATATTTTAAAGCGCTTTAAGCGTACGAAAAATATGAATATGAATATGAATATGAATATGAATATGAATATGAATATGAATATGAATATGAATATGAATATGAGTATGTTCATTATGAATATGAATATGAACACCCTACTCATGAATTTGAATGCCTTACTTATCTACTTTTTGCGATTTATTGACCCTTGACCTAATAATTGGCACTTACTCAAACTTTTCCGACCTTTTTGGTCAAACTCTGCATGTCAGTTCATTTTATCTCTCACACACAGCCATCGCATATATCAATCGCTTGTAAGAGTTCGGTTCGCCTGGCTGGACGTGACATGAATTGCACTTAAGTGATTTTAATAGTTCACGTGCGCCTTTTGACAAAATGCCGACCGGGGCGAGTAGAGTAGTTGAAGCACTTTTAGGCAGCGCTTCCGTTTCCTATTCCATGTACAGGACAATAGTAGAACCACAAAATTTCCGCTGTGGTTTCCATCGAACTAAGCAAATTTCTGTTTTGTTTATATGCCCAGCACGGCATGTGCGTGCCCTCAAAACTGTCAGTTTTAGTTGGATCTCCGTTTTGCCTCGAATACCTTTCGCTTTCTAGCTGCCAGGCGTGTAATGGACACGCGCCACCTGACTTAATATCAATTTCCAGTGCTACTCACATTTGCCTGGGTTCATTTTTTCGGCATCTTTTTTTTCTTCCCGACTTTTAAAAGTTTTTAAGTCAAATGAATTTTTTATGACTCTCAGGTGGAAGAAGCAGCGCTTGGCCAGCCGATTTTACGTGTTTGGAGTTTTAAAATTTTGTGTGGCTTACATTTTTTTTTTTTGGGTCTGAAGTCCGAAGTCATTTGAAAATAAATGGTTTTAAAATACTTGCAAGTGCAGGTGAACAATTTTGCAAATTGAGATGGGGTTGAATAATGAAGTCAATGCCAGGTTGGACAGCTAATCAGGTTGATAGAAATTCTAAGTGAATTAAAGGAATATTTTAAATTTGATTAAATTAAAAAAAAAATGGAAATAGAAGTCGCAGTTTTATAATACACTCAAAGTCAAATCTTTGTAATAATCGGCTGAGTGCAAAAAGTCTTTTAATTCTGTAATTAATCTTATATATTTAAATAACCAAATAAATTTGCACAACTTTTCCATACCGTCTTTATATATTTTGAATGGATAAAGGCTATAAAAATGTTAGTTCTACCACCAATAAAAACTCCCTTACTGTACTCACCCACAATCGTTGCCTGTGTTCACACATTTTTTGGCAACTTTATTACAAAAATACATTGCATACTTCTGTCTCAATGTCTGGTCTAGGTTTTTTACCCCTAGCCCAACAGTAAATTCTTCAAAACACCCAACTACCGGAAAAATAAATGAAACAAAAAACAGCATTTTGCAATAAGCAAATTTCAATTGAAATAGCACACAGAGGATGAAAAAGTATTTCAGAAATCTCTGCCTGTGTTTTCTGCTATTTTTTTTTGTAGGTGATGAGGGTGGGCTAAGTGACTGGGAGTCAATGAATAAAATATTTTTATTTAATTAATATGTAAATTGTAACCTTAATAGCATTTTGTTAATAAATTTCTGCATAAGTATACGTATAGAAATTCCTGTAGTAAGCACATCTTTATGTAGTTATTAATGCAAATGGGTGCTTCACTCGAAAGCATTTTCAATACTAATTACAAAATTCAGTGGCCAAAATCTCTCAGTTGAATAGGCGTTAAAAATTGTTTAGATTTTTGTAAAAGTGAGAAAAATATGTGGATTAAATATTTGATTATTGATAAACTGAAATGGAAAGGCAAGAAATTAAGCGGTTAGCTTGAAAACAGGAAACAGTATACCAATAAGATCCGAGTAAAACTCAAAACTAAAACCAGAACCGAATTCTACCAAAACAAGTGAGAAAGTCGGTAAAGCCCGACTTTATTATACCCCGTAACTAGAGTAGAAGCTGAATGCTGCGCTTCTGCTGCGCTCATCTCTAAGTTTCCTTCTCTCTCTCTCTGTCATACGTTGTTGAATGAAATGCGGTGTTGGTTGTGAGTACGTGGGAAGGGGCGTGGGGGGGGGGGGTTTATTTGTTTTTCGCTCATAACTTGAGAACCGCTCATCCGATCTCTATCAATTCAACAAATCGATACATATTGCTAATGACTAACTATCTCTAGAAGGTACGAATCCTCTATCTACAAAACTTTGAAAGATATAACGTTTTTTCAAAATTTCGGGGGCGGGAGGGGGCGTGGCAAAAATTGAAAACAAACTTGATCTGTCTGCAACTATAAGAAGCATTTGTCCCATACATGTCAAACCTCTATCTCTTACCATCTCTTAGATCTGTTTGTTCATACGGACGGACAGACGGACGGACAGACGGACATGGCTATATCGACTCGACGTTGATGCTGATCAAGAATATATATACATTATAGGGTCGGAAATGAATCCTTCTTAATGTTACATACTTTTGCACAAACTTAATATATTCTATGTACCTTCGGTACAGAGTATAAAAACCTAAACATTGTACCCAAGGCTGCATACAGGTGCAAAACCGAATCTTCTGTCTGTTCAGTAAAACTACTTAATTTTTGTCTAGGTCATTAAATTAACTACTGAAGATCTGTTTTATAAATCCAATCTAAGCTCCACATTTTCGACTTGGAGTTAAGTTTAAAAATGCCAAAATACAAACTTCTCATGTTTGAGAAGGACCAAGGACTATCCATTCGCATTTAACATGCGCTCAGACAAATGAAGAAAATATTTCCCAAGCAACAAAACCCACAAGATAAATAAAAATAGAAGGAAGCTGACTTCGGCTCGACCGAAGTTTCTATATATGAGCATAATATTCATCCGATTGATCAAACTCTCCAAAATCGTGTTGAAACAGATAATATATAAATAAAGATAAAGACGCTACCATTGAAAACAAAAAAGTTTTTCTCACTAGAACTATTTTTTCGACCGATCGTTCCTATAGCAGCATACCATGAATAACACAACTTTTTATGTCATTTCTTACGCTCGGACCGCGATTTTTTTAGAGCCGACTAAAAATCCCCCAAGCTTGTCTATCGTAACTTTGAAAAACACCCCCTCTTCATAACCGTTTTTTAACTGTCATTAAAAAATAGAAATCTAGTTTCAAAACCTATTTTCTGTTTTTTGAACGTATACGAATTTGAAAACTCCGAATTATTAAAACAAAAAAAATCTTCGTCATACGACACCCTTTACCGTTTTATACTTAGTTTCTTTTCTATATTTTTCTTATACTTCTCTTTAAAAAAAAGAATTCTTATTTTATATTTTGATGTGGTTCAACACTCTGTACTTCGACTAGACGTCCAAGGATACTCTATTCGTCACTACATGTCTTCTAGGTTTCCGACCTTCCACTGCTACTTTTCCCACCAAAAACTCCGGCGCAAGTTTGCTTGAAACGGCTTGTAAACTCCTCGTCCGACGGTGGGAATGTTTCAGAAAAACATCCAGATAGTGATGCAAAAATGCATTTTAAAGTCATCTACGTTGTACGCTCAAAACACTTGAGCATTCGACATAACGCACCGGGCTCCTAAACGTACGGAACGGAACGGCCGGTCGTTCTGGACGCACAGTGGTGAAGTCATCGCTTATATTAATTTTTTCTCAGTTCGTCATGCTAAATCAGCATATAAAAATAATTAACTAATACTTTAATTTTTGTCGCTGAGTTTCGAAAGATGCTTTTTACAATCAAAGTGCGATTACAAACAGTCTTGGACTTAAATTTTAATATACGCTCTCCAAGGGTATAAAGGAATTGTTGTTTGTAATACTTTTTTCTGACAGCATTAAAAACCAAAAAAGGTTTTCATACTAAGACTTTTTTTCAGACCTATCTTTTGTATGGCAGCTATACCATATAGTTGCTCAATTTTCATAAAACTTACTGAAATTATGTGAAAGCATAAAGAACTTATAAATACGAACTACAAAATACTACTTTTTCAACTGATCGTTCCTGTGGCAGCTATATGCTATAGTCATCCGATCCGGCCGGTTCCGACAAATGTGCAGCGTATTTGTACCAAAAGCCTTCGTGCAAAGTTTCAAACAGACGGACATGGCTATATCAACTCAGTTCGTCATGCTGATCAAGAATATATATACTTTATGTGTTCGGAGAAGCTTCCTTCCATGCGTTACAAACGACCGGACAATTTTAATATACCATCTCCAAGGGTATAAAAAGTTGGACACTGAAGTCGTTCAGCAAATCACGAATCAAACACAGGAAAGGAAAACTGCTGGTTCCTGGTGCATTGATTAATTTTTTAAGCTCAGCATTCGGGAGGCAATTAAGAAACAGCCTGTGTTTCTCTGCGCACGGTTGATGGAAGGCTATTTGCCGTTATTTTATTATTTATACTGAACAAACAAATCAGGTAACGCACACTGGCCACCGAAGAATACTAATATACTCACACTAACACTAATACTAATCTTCGTTTTTTTAATAAGTTTAAAATTGACAAGGATCAATTTTTTTTCGTGTATCACCGAAAATTTGAGAAACATGCTGAAGATGGTATTGATCCATAATCCGAGGGTAGAAGGTTTATTTTCCGGTGTGAACTATAATCGGGGGTGTCACAGAAATCTCCAGAGATTTTGACCTCGGTTGGTTTTGCAAATCGCTCGAAAAATCCGTCGGTGTCCCAGAACTTCAAGAGATTTCATTTTCCTATTTGAAAATCTAGTTAGAACGGAAACTCTTCCAATTAAAGTTCCATCGCTAAACACAGGGCTACTTCTCTCGCAAAAAAAATTTCCTAATTTTAGTTATGGGTTAATTTGATGTTCAATTGAAATTTTTCGATTGTGATAAATGTTTTATGATGCATTTTTAAATTATAGTTCAAATATAATTCATATTCTTCATAAATAAAATGAAAAATTTAAATATTTGTTGGCGCCAAACATGAGGTATAATTGGACAGCCCTTGTTGCGCTGGCTGACAACCAGATGGCGCCACAATCGCTAAGCGGCGCCACTGATGTTGTTGGTTTAGATTAACGTGAAAGACTTTGGTTGTTTTTCCTAAGAATCATTGAAACTCAAATTTCAATGTTTAAACTAATTAAATAATTTACATATTTATTTTATGCAACCTATCCAAAAAAATAATTTTGTTTACAGTTCCAAAATTGGTTTTGCTTGTCAAAATTGTTTGGGTGGTGAATTTTGCTAATTCTCCTAACAAAACACGAGAGATTTAAAACCAACCGAAAGAGATTTCTGTGACACCGAGAATTGGTTTTGGGTTGGAATTTGGTTGAAAGAGATTTCTGTGACACCTCCGAATATGTTTTCGCTAAAAATCATATCAAAGACCGCTGTTATGCTTCTAGTAAAGAATCATTACTTTATCTTATTTAAAACCTATTTTTTAAACATGTGAATTTATTATGAAAGAAATGGTACGAATAAAATTTAAAAATTATGTACACATATGTGTAGCCTGCATAACGATGCTCGCTGTTTCTTATGAAGACGATAGGACTAAAAATTTCAGTAAGAGCAAGTCCAGTCAATTTAGTTAGGAATGCAGAAAATGATCTTAATATTTTTTTTAACGAAAGCGTAAGTTAAAGTCGGGCCTTCCGGACTTCGATATACCCGTTATTCAGGGGAATTTAATAAAGAACATTAACAGTAACGTTAACTTTTATTAACATTATGTTAGCAGACAGCGTATGCTGACCCCAAGTATATTGCTCACTTACTTCAATACTGGCATAGATCAAAATAATCCATTTTGAGAAAAACACGTTTAAAGTTCTCAATGTTTTTAACCCAGAAAAAATGGTTCTTTTAGTTTCGAGTTAATTAATTAAAATATTATAAATTTAGAATGCTTACTGATAAAACATAAAAATATGATATTTTAACTGAAATATGACGTTCTTGCATTAAGATGAAAATGAACCTGTAAAATTATAATGAGACATATTTTCATATCACAGGGAAAGTAAAAGAGATATCAATACGAAAATTTTTACACATAAGAGTACACAATACAGCGAGTATTTTTGCATCATTAAGTCAAAAATCGTATTTTTTGAGTTATGCCAGTATTGAAGTAATTGAGCGATATGTTAAAAGTTGCGCTCCTTAAGAAAAAGTCTACAAGAACAATTAACAGACACCGAAGACCGACCCCAAGTATACACTTCGAATACCCTTTTTGTTGTCTTGCAAAGATTAAAGTTTTGTGAACTTGAACTTGAACTTTAAACAAAGTTCTTTTGATCATGCTTTGAAAAGTAGTTTATATCAATCTTGATTTAATTCTAATATTGATTTAGTGGAGTTTGCTCATCCCTGTTCTCATTTTGTATTATTCTACGTAATTGCGATCCATAGCCACCCCTTTGAGAACAAAAAAATCTGCTATCTACCCCTGGCTTGGATAAATATTTATCCACTTTTAATTTCTTTAATTGCATAATGTACCACTTCAGTAGCACCTCATGCATATGAATTTGTATTCAAACTAATTTGATGAGACAAACCAGTTTCGTACCCCAGGTAAAACTAGTTTTCTGCCCTCTTTTGATAGCAACAAAAATGAAAATGTGACGCTGTTGGCAGTTTGTTTAATTAAATTTCGAACCAAACGATCCCCTAGATCCTCTGCCAACATTTCCAGAGAATACCTTTTCAAGTGCTTGACAATAATAAAAAAAATAGAGAAGGGAAATCCCTTGCCTTTTTACGCAGTAGTCAAAGGCATAATTCATATAGCCGCAGGGGACGTTGCAACCGTAACCTACCCCTACCTAACCTCAAGTGGCGGCGGCTCATGGGTAACGGATATCATCGTGTGTATGTCTCAATCATTTCATGCAATTTGCACCCCGCACGTGTCCCAAAGTGCAATTGCAATTACTTGGCAGAGTCCGAGAAATATTTTACGATGGGAAAACGACGGCAATTCAATTTCGCATTTGCGTGGGAAAAAGCGTTTGATGTGGTTTGTCCTTTCACTTCGACTTCCTTTAATGGGTGTGGGCGTGGTCAGTGGCAGTTTTTCCTACAATTTTAAATTACTTTTAAACGGCTTTGCCGCTGTGGTGAATTATTGCCGGGGGGATTTTCAATTTCGCATTGTTTCGTTACTCCCAAAAACCACTTCGCATCGCATTTCATTTGTTTTTGTGGTGTCGGATGGGTGCGGGGGCAAGAGCATACGGGGGATTATGGAGGGTTTTTGTAGGTAATTCAAATTTGTTGCAGCGTAAATTGAAATGCTACGAAAGCGCATAAACATTCCAATCAATTTGTTGGCAAATGAATTATGCATTGGAAATTGCATCCTTTGGTTTTTGGGTATGTGGCAAGGGGAGCGGAGGCGCTTTTTTTGCTTAAAGTTGAAACAAAAACACATTGGCAACATTTTCACCAAATGATGAGGAAAATTGAGGCAATTAGCTTGCCATTTCACAAATGATTCTAAAATCTGGAATTATTAAAAATCAATTTCATTGATATTACTTATGCTTTCACTCCGCTCCAAGCATTTGTTGTCAAAAACAAATGCCATAAAACTGTCAGCTCATTCCCTCGAGAGGCACCTACCAGGCACCTCCCTGCATACATATATACAATTCTCTCACCATAAACCATCACCATCATCATCAAAGTTTTGGCAATGAACCATTACATAATTACTAATGTGCCCACATCAAAATTTATGATTCCTGACACTTGCCCCATCAAAATGGCGCGCCATAATGTCCTAATCTGTGACATATGCCACAGCGGTAACAAAAAACAAAAAAAATCCAGCAGGGCAATAAAGAAGAAAATGTAACAAATAACAAATGAAAACGGAAGCTGACAATTGACGGCAACCGCAAAAGAAGTCAGAAAAATAATAAAAAGAAAGGACAAAAGGCCTTTGAAAAATGACAGGCTGCCTGTTGAAGGCGCCTGCCTGCTGCTGCCCTCTCCTATTTTCCAGCAAAGTCAATTACATAATTACTTGAAAGCAATTTCTCAAGAAAGGCAAGAGAAAACTGTAAGGAGTGATGCTACCTGAACCTCTGGCGCACATGTGTGTGACCTCTGACCCATCTTAGCCATGTGTGTGGGCCTGCTATCTGAAGGCTACCGCACCTTTTAACCGCAATTCTCTTGCAGCCTAATGATGCCTAATGTGACCTTTTTTCTGTAAACTCCGTCAATGGGAAAATTTATGCAGTCGAAACGAACTTGGAACGAAAATTTGTCTGCTCTTTTTATATTGCCCATTTTATAGTTTTAACGGCGCCTTTGTAGCAAGTCGTGGGTAAGAATGGGAAGGGTCTTTCCCTACAAGACCACAGGTGTTGGCAGTTGGTGGAGAAGTTAAGGGAAAAAACTTTTCGGAGAGTGAAAAATTATGGAAATACACTTTCCTTACCCAGACACCCCGAAATGTAAGCACAAAAGCGGCAGCTGAAAGGAAAATGCTTAATGTATTTTAAAGAAACGAAAATCTAGAAATAATGTTTGATTCACCGGCAGCTTTAGCTTCTAAGTTGCAAAAATTATTTAACTTTAAATACATTTTTATCTCTTTTCATTGATCGGGACTAGTTCAGCAATTCTTAGAAGATTCATGAGGAGGAGCATCAAAAACAATTCCATTTAACAGCATATTATGGTCGATTACTTTTAGAGATGTGAAATATGTTCTTTTCAATTTTAATAGAAAGATTATTTAACATATTTTTTACAGACTAAGCTAGATGGTCTTTCAAAAAACTAGTCCCTTCACGGGCATTTGGATTTTGAATCACTCTTCGACACAATAAAATTTATTTTGACTGCCTCTTTGGTATTCACAGAAATAAGAAGTCGTTATAAATATTTCATAGATCAATCGCTTGTCTCTGTTTCGAGTTCAATTCTTGTTGCTATCATCCAAAGTGCGAGCCAGAACCTTGGGTTCTATTTTTCCGTAAAACCGTCTATGTCCAGAAGCCAGAACCTTGGGTTCTATTTTTCCGTAAAACAGTCTATGTCCAAACCTAATGAGTTAAGCAGGCTGGGTGTTTTCGGACCGAAACTTCTGCAGAATATTGAAGGCTAGCATGCATGTGTAAAAGCATTTCAGTTCTTCGCTAGTGACTTTTTCAAAAACTTTCGCTTTATCTGAATACGGTGCACAAAAGTACGCTGATTTCCTTGTGGTCCCCAAATTGCTTATTCCGTGGACAGTCTATATAAAATTATATTTTAAATCGACTTGATGTCTGTTAGCAAGACAAACGTCTGCTGATAAGAAAACCGGGAGGCCCTTGAAACAGCACTGTACAGACTTGCTATCCCGGAGTTCGTTGCTACGCCCGCAAACAAAACGAAGAAGTGAAGCTTACATATTAATTGCCATCTTTCTCAAATTCATGATAATCTAAACTCATTACAAAACTTAAAATTTCATGAAAAATCTTTGGACCTTTCGGATTTTTCCTATTTTGCCCTTTTTATCTAAAAATATAACTTAATTTTTTTTTTTTTTGCGGTTAATTAATACTTCTTTACCGCACACCATTTATTATATAATTTTTTAGACGTTTTATTTTACTCTGTGTTTTTTTGGTTATTTTTGACTGACAAAATTATTATTTTATTTGAGATATGCTATGTTGCTAAATTTGGAAAGTTTGGCGGGTTGTTCTCTTCACCTTTTTATTTTTTTTTATAATGATATAAAATTATCAAAAAGGGGAAAATTTGGGCAGATTTGTCATCAACATATAATAACCAGATGTATTTATGGATTAATAAAAGAATGTTTTTGAAAAAAAAATGTTTAATAAAAATTTAGGATGGTTTGAATTTTAAATGAATGAGTTTTCTATTTAGATGTTTATATAAAGAGGGATATTTTAAAGTATTAATAATAATATTAATTGTTGTTTTAGTTTAGGAATTGGTTAGTTTTAATTAGGGGTAATGGTTTTAAAATAGGGTTATCTATAAAAAAATATAAAGGTTTTAATTTAGCGACCCTATTAAAAAAAGGAATAATTTTTAATATATGCGAGTTCTTAAAATTTGTTATTGGGGGATTTAATTTAAAGTATAATTGGTTAAGAGCGGGAAATAATATATGGTTGGTTTAAAAAAAAGGTTGGTTAAAAAAATTATATAATATAGTTATTTGTTGATTGTAGTGTTTGTTAAAAGAAAGTGTTTAAGTAAGGACAAAAATTTAAATTAAACAAATTATTAAAGTTGGTGTTTATTTTTTTAAAATACGTTTATATTAACTATTATGTTACCGTGGTAAAATGTTTTAAGTTGAAAAATATAAAAAATTATTAGTTTAACATAGGAGAGGTTCTTTTGTTTACCGGCCGGGGGGAGTTTGAATTCGGGGTGGGTAAAAAAATTTCAAAAAAATTTAAAAAAAAAAAAAAAACAAAAATGAAAAAAAAAAAAAACCTCAGATAGCCCGAAAATGTTTGGTTTTGAACTTGGTCAATCATTTTAGTTTTACAGTGGTTCAAAGTTGAACAATTTTTCAAACTGATAAATTTTTGTTTTTTTATACACTTAGAGAAGCACAGAAGGAAGCATCTCCGACCACATAAAGAATAAATATTCCTGATCAGCGTGACGAGCTGAGTTGATATAGCCATGTCCGTCTGTCCGTCCGTCTGTTTCTATGCTATCTCCTCCGTCAGTTTTAAAGCTATCGTAACCAAACTTTGCACGAAGTCTTTTTGTACAAATACGCTGCACATTTGTCAGAACCGGCCGGATCGGATGACTTTAGCATATAGCTGCCATAGGAACGATCGGTAGTTTTAGTTTTCAATGCTATCGCTACCAAACCTCGTATTTATAAGTTTTCTATGTTTTCACATAATTTCAGTAAGATTTATGCAAATCGGACGACTATATAGTATAGCTGCCATACAAAAGATAGATCTGAAAAAAAGTCTTAGTATGAAAAACTATTTTGTTTACAACGATATCGCTCCCAAACTCGTTGCTAATCAATGTTATATGCTAACCACACAATTCTGTCAAGTTGATCCGACTTGGATGACATATAGCTATCGTTCCTATTGAGATCGTTCGAAAAAATAGTTCTAGTGAGAAAAACTTTTTTGTTTTTAATGGTAGTGTCTCTATACTACAGAGTCTATAGTTTCGAGTTATGAATATTATCTGTTTCGACACAATTTTAGAAAGTAAGATTTAAATCGTATTAATATATCGTATAGTTGCCATATAAAAAACTGGCAGGCATATATCATGCTTCAAGGGTATATAAACTTCGGTCGAGCCGAAGCTAGCTTCCCTCTATTTTTTTTTGTTTCAAATGTTATGTTTGGGAACGTATAAAAACCAAACGGATATTCAGATTGCATTTTGTTTTTTTGTTTGTTTTGAAGATGCATCAATTCTGCAGAAAAATGAATACGACAATTTCATATTTTTTTTGTAAAACTGCTTTAAATTAACCAAATTTAATAAAAATCTAACTTTTGAGTAGTAAAATATTTATTTTGTATAAAAATAAATATTTCCAAAATATCAATTTTTTTGTCGAAGTTCACATGAATAGAAACCCATTTTGTTTTGAAATCTGAATGCTATTGCAAAGCAGTCTGATTTAAAAGAAGTATTGTTCTGAAATAATATATTTATGTCATCTGATATCAGGCCTTAATAAATAATTTTAATGAAAATAAATTCTTTACTAAACAAAAGTTAAATTTTTTTTTAAATTTTGTTAATTTTAAGTACAACCACATTTTTAATAAATCGATTAAAAAAATTTAGAATTGTTTGCCTTTTCTTTTGCCATATTTTCAGTGCATTAAACTTGGCACTTTTGTTGCCGATCCTGTCTGCTTTTCCTTTGTGTCAAACAACAACTAATGCGTGGCTTGCGCAATGGGCATTGGCACCCCTGTTTAAGTCTTAATATTTCTGATCAATTTACACCCAAGAAAAGAGCATTTTCACTTCACCTAGTGCCACATTCATCTATCTACTCTGCAGTTTTTATAGCCCATTTGGTGCATTTTCATTTGGTTTCGGCCACAAAACTTTCAACTTTTAGCGCCACAAGTTGTCACCATTTGGTTTTTGTAAAAAGTCATAAAATCATTTAAATAAACAAACCGTTCTCGGACCCTGGGGGATTGAGGATTCCAGAGTTAAGCGGCCAGTTGTTTTGTTTTTTTTTTTCGATTCGCTTGGTCACTTTGGTATTTATTTACGGCTTTCTGTCCGTGCCACGCCCCCACCGTAGACAGCCGCGGGTGCAACGTGCAGTAACCTATAAAATTTGCATTAAAATTACTTTGATTACAAATTGGTCGCCGCTGAATGGCAGTAACAACAGCAACACATTGCACAAATCCCACTCGCACATTCGGCGTTTTTATTCTGTTGCTGTTGATTTTTTTATATTTTTTTTTTTGCCATATGTGTATTTATGCGTAATATATTGTGTTTTTCAGGATTATTGATTTTTTGCCAACTATTTCACACACACAAAAAAATGTGAAAACTCTGACAAGCGGCCAAAGTGTTGGCAAAATAATGCAAAAATATTTGTAATGTTTAATTATGTAAAATGTTGGGAAATTCTTGTCACAATAAAGCTTAGTGAAGTGAAGTTGAAATGAAAACAAAACATAAACCCTGATGTTGGTGATTGATAATGCTTATAGAAATGTCGCATCCATAGATGTTTTAAATGTATATTAAATTAGTGGTTAAATGTATATTAAATGGTAAGAAAATATTTAAAATAAACAGAAAACACAACTTAACTGCAAACAAACCTATTTTTAAAGCCAAGCTGAAAGCTGAGAGTGTGGAATTAAATTCTATGTCTGTACTGTATAGACGTCCTGTTTGCACTGTTTTGTACTGAACCTTGTGCAAAGCTTGAGGTCCATGACTTACCCAATTGATTTCAATTCATTCATAATCCCACACAACCTCTTTAAGCTGCTAAACTTTACCTTGTCTGGGCCCTGACGAGCGAATGACATTTCCGACCTGTGCCACAAACTAAAATCTTGTTTGTAAGACGATACTTTTACC
>JAEIFU010000498.1:0-125631 GCA_018904235.1 Lordiphosa stackelbergi
CTGACTAACGTGAGCGGCGACCCGCCCTTTCCCTACAGGGTAATATATAGTTAGTGCGTCGGGTTTGGTACCCACCACCGTAAAATCACCACCAATGAAAACTGCAACTACAATGCCTTCGATACGAACCCTGACGACGACCCACGCAAACGTTTTAAGGACCACGATTTGAGGACATGCGCACCTGAATGCGTACCTCAACAGAGGGTGATGATATCGACTTGGCAGGAAAGTCCTCAAAAATACTCATCGGACGTTACTGCACTCCAAGAAAATGCGATGGATTGGATATGGAACAAGAAAATAGAGCTACCAAAAGAGAAAAAAAAACCGAGACCACCTCGGGAGATATACTACAGCGGGCATGTTTCCAAGCACGAGTTTGGGTGCGGCTTGCAGTGAGTGATAGACTACTCCCCTCAGTCATCAGCTTTTTTACACCAGTTGATGAAGCGCGGGTTTGCCGCGCTCAGACTTAAGGCAAAATATTTTAATATTAGTCTTATGGTGCACACACGTGCCAACAGAAGACAAGGACACCTCGACAAAAAAGACGAATTCTAGGAGCGCCTGGAACAACTAGCCGAGTTTTGCCCTGATCACGACATAAAGATCGTGCTTGGCGATTTTAACGCGAAAATCGGGAGAGAAGGAGTCTTTGGTTCGACAGTCGGACGATTTAGCCTTCCTGAAACAACCTCCGGTAACGGAAAGAGGCTAATAGACTTTGCTGCAGGCCGGAACATGGTCATAAGTAGTAATGAGATTTGAACACCTCGACATCCATAAGGCGACTGGAAGTCCCCTGATCAACGAACACGAAATCAGATTGATCACGTTGTGATCGACGGAAGGCACTTCATCGAGGCATGAATGCAGCAAAAGGATTCGAGGAGCCAACATAGACTCGGATCACTACCTGGTTGCAGCCAAGGTGCGCACGCGGCTCAGTGTGGCAAATGCCTCACGCTCTGCGCACACCGAAAGCTGCGTGTCGAGAAGCTGCAATCACAAGGGACCTCTGATGCCTACAAAGCCAAACTCGCCCAACTGCTCAGGGAAACCTCCCCATCTTCTTCCGATATATGCGAACAGTGGAATCGTATATCACACTACAGAGTACGGTCAAAATGATGAGGAGGCCGACTTGCTACTGCAGAAAAGACGCAGCCTACAGGAGAACTCTGCAGTCGGGGAGCAACGCGGGCTGTTAAGGGAGCGATATCTGGAGAAAAAGAAAGAAAGCGGAAGCGCCTCTTTAGAAGGAAAAAGAGCGAAGAGGAAGTCGAGATGTTATTCGGCAAGAGTGACTCGAAAATTTTACCAAAAAATTACGCAATTAACAGAAGGTTTTAAGCCCAGAGTCGCACAATGCAAAGACGAACACGGGAACCTGGTCACCGATCCGCAAGTGGCGCTTAAGAAATGGAGAAGCTACTTCTCCAACCTACTGGGAGGCGATGACGAACATGATGCCGCCTTCTAGAGAAGTAGCGATGCCACCAATCGACAACATAGAGATAGACCCGCCGACCCAACAGGAAGTCTGCTTAGCCATACAAAGGCTAAAGAACAATAAATCACCTGGCGCTGATGAGCTGCCCGCTGAATTGTTCAAGGCTGGGGGGGAAGAATTGGTAAGGTGCATGCACCAACTTCTTTGCCGTATATGGGTTGACGAAAGCATGCCCGACGATTGGAATTTAAGTGTTCTATGCCCAATCTTTAAAAAAGGAGACCCTGCAGTTTGCGCCAACTACCGCGGGATCAGTCTCCTTCCCATTGCATATAAGGTTCTGTCGCGCATTATTTGTGAACGTCTTAAGCCGCTTATTAACACACTGATTGATACCTTATCAGTGTGGCTTTAGACCTGGAAAATCCACCACAGACCAGATATTCACATTACGACAAATCCTGGAGAAGACCTATGAGAGAGGCATCAACACACACCATCTATTTGTTGATTATAAATCAGCCTTCGACACGCCGATAAGGTCAAGGTTTTTTGAAGCCTTGTCTACCCTTGGTATACCAGCAAAGTACGTCCGTCTTTGCATGATGACGTTGAGAAGTACACAAAGCCCGTCAAAATAGGAAAGAACCTTCCGAACCATTTGATACCAAGAGAGGTTTTAGGCAGGGCGATACCTTATCGTGCGACTTCTTCAATCTACTGATGGAATATATACTGCGCCGGTGCCCACATGCCAACAGAACGGGCGCCTTTATTTATAAAGATCTAATGTTACTGCATATGCCGATGATATCGACATCATCGGCAAAAACGAACGGGCGGTAAGCAGGGCGTTTTCAGAGATTGAGAGGCAGTCAGAACTGATGGGTTTAGCGGTAAATGAGGACAAGACGAAATACCTTGTATCCGCGGACAAAAAGTCCTTGCGTCTTGGACAATTTGTTACAATGGGAGAATACAACTTTAAAGTTGTTGAGGATTTTGTTTACCTCGGAACGACGATAACCAGCGACAACAACATCAGTCTGGAAATCCGACGAAGGATCACTCTTGCAAACCGATGCTTCTACGGTGCTAAAGAGCTCAAGAGCAGAGACCTCAAGCGAAGAAAAAAAATTAACCCTTAAAAAATCGCTAATCATCCCAGTCCTGCAATACGGCGCAGAAGCATGGACAATGACAGCAGCGGATGAAGCGGCGATTGGCGTGTTTGAACGAAAGATTCTTCGGAGGATTTATGGACCTTTAAAAGTTGGCGATGTTTTCCGCATTCGAAATAATGACGAACTGTAGGAGCTCTATGGGGAACCTGGTCAAGCGAATTAAAAACATAAAGCAACAGCGGCTGCGCTAGTTAGCATGCCACCAGGATGGACGAAGAAGCTCCAGTAAGGAAAGCTTATTATTCGAAGGCGGCTGACTACGGAAGAGGCAGGCGGGGAGACCTCGACTGAGATGGGATGACCAGGTTCGGGGCAGACCTTGCTGCTTGGTTTGACCAATTGGTCCCAGCTCGCACGGAGCAGAAGCGACTGGCGGACAAGCGGCCAGGAGACCAATGAACGGTTGTGATGCATGCATCGGGCCATTCAAGAAGAAGAAGAAGAAGAAAGCAATTATAAATCTAAATATTTGGTTCGAGACACAATGGGCGTATTCAGCAGATAATTCCGATTAGCGATTATTAATTTGCGATTTGCGATTGCTGATGAGTCTCTGCTAAATGGAATTGATTGCATACTTTGTGATATCCTGAAGCCTTAGTACTTTTCATCAATGCAAAACACTCACAGAAAATCTCCAATATTGATGGATTGGTTAAATAGAAAATTTGAATATGAATGTCTGTACAAAGGTAGGCTGGCCCAGCAATCTTTAACCAATCATACTTTTTGTTTGATTTCTATTCAACCAACATGATTGTCAAATTTCCCAATCCCAATCGTCAATCACTGTATTCAGCAGGTAAAGTCGGCAATCATAAATCACAAATCGTAAATCGGAATTACCTGCTGAATACGCCCATTGTTATGCCGAAGCCAAGCTCAAATGGCATGCTTATGTTCGTTAACAACTTACCGGTATGGGTGCTTAGGTTTCTTGTCCGGTATCGTGTCCAGACAAGTTAAATGAAAGTGATCCTTGCAAATGAAACACTGTAGGAGGCAAGGTCCACGATTGTGCATTTTGCATACGACACATTCAGAGCAATTCTGGCAGTCCCATAAGGATCCTTTCGTAACAAGCATATATAAAAGGACGTAAGATTGTGATTTGCATCTGCCAGCAATGTTTGCACAAGTCGTGTGCAATGATATACCACATTGTTTGCAAGAGCTTAAAGGCTCTGGAATGCCATTAAGGTTTTTCTGAGAGTTTCCGGAACAATGGGTGCATGTTTCTTCTCCTTTTATTAGTATGTCTGCTTGCGGTGCACATTTGCGGGGCGTTGTCAGCGATTTGCCCTTCTTGTAGAGCTTGCCATCCTGGATTAAAAACCCAGCGTCCACCGCTTTTTTAATTGATGCTTTGATTACAGTTTTGAAGTCAACGTTGGGGGAAAGATCGATGCAGTTGAATTTTTGAATATAGTTTTCGATGTTCTTAATTGTGGATCCTTCGCATTCTCCCAAATCATGTACAGCTTTCGCCACCATTTTGTAGAGATTAGTACTTTTATCCACTTTAATTCTCCGCTTCGCCATGGGTGCCTTATACGAGTGCAATCCCTTATTATACACTTTAATCACAGCCCCAGAGTCGACAGCTTTCTCCAATTTTTCAGCCACAATGTCTTCATGGAATTTGTGATGGGTGCCAATTGCCTGACATATTCTCTGGACGCTTGGTCTTTGTTTTTGAGACCTGATTTTTGAGATGGCTTCCAGAATCCACTGCTTCCACGTATCCATACTTATTTCATGGGCAGAGTCCCTCATTGTAACGTCTCTGGAAATAAATAAAAATTTAATTTATTATTTATAGAATTGCTATTCAGTCTTTCGTTGCATTAGGTAAAGCTTTATTTTGACAAAAAGATTTGTAGAGGAATATATAAACACTATTTCCAACACATGTACAAGGATTGTACATAAATTAATAGGATTGAATTATAAAAAAATAGAGGGAAGCTAACTTCGGCTGTACCGAAGTTTATATACCCTTGGAGCATGATATATGCTGCCAGTTTGTATATGGCTATACGATATATTCATCAAAAAAAGTTTTTCTCACTAAAACTACATTTTGGACCGATCGTTCCTATGGCAGCTATATGCTATAGTCATCCGATTTAAATCAAACTTGACAAAATTGTGTGGTAGTATATAATATAGATCTGTACAAAGTGGGAGCGATAGCATTGAAAACAAAAAAGTTTTTCTCACTAAGACTTTTTTTCAGACCTATCTTTTGTATGGCAGCTATACTATATAGTTGTCCGATTTTGATAAATCTCGGTGAACTTATGTGAAATCATAAAAAACTTATAAATACGGGGGTTGGGAGCGATAGCATTGAAAACAAAAAAGTTTTTCTCACTAAAACTACTTTTTCAACCGATCGTTCCTATGGCAGCTATATGCTATAGTCATCCGATCCGGCCGGTTCCGACAAATGTGCAGCGTATTTATACCAAAAGACTTCGTGCAAAGTTAGGTTGAGATAGCTTTAAAACCGACGGAGGAGATAGCATAGAAACAGACGGACAGACGGACGGACAGACGGACATGGCTATATCAACTCAGCTCGTCATGCTGATCAAGAATATATATACTTTATGTGGTCGGAGATGTTTCCTTCTGTGCGTAACAAACATCCGGACAATTTTAATATACCCTCTCCAAGGGTATAATTAATCAAATTAAATGGTGCAAGGTCACTTTGATTAATCAGCTGATAAGCACTGTTAGTTTTGTAATTATAAATATTTTAAATAATAATAAAGGAGGAAAAGGGTGAATAATCAATCGATTAATGTTGCTGGGCTTGGAAATCGTGATTTTAATTTGTTTCACACAGCATTGCCCCTAACATTTCGCTCATTACATTCAAAATAATTCTCAGCAATATATTTCTTTTTTTTTTTTGGCTAGTGTCACTCTGTCGTGACGTCGAGTGTGGCCGCTTGTCGCATTTGGCCAGGAAATATCAATATCAATATATTTCTGAGCTGTGTATCAGATGTTCGATTAATCTACACACGCTATCGATAGTCAGAGTATTTATTTGAATCGATATATGAGGTATCGATTATATTTTGTTGATATTTTTGTTGGTTTCGTACCCAAAAAGTGAGGTTTTCTGAGTGTATTCTTTTGGATATTAGAGAACCTCACTTACCTCAAAAAATGTTAGCTCTACGTTTACAGCGATTTCTATAAAATTCATAATCATTTTTCAATTCCATTAGTATACAACTTAATGGAATTGGAAATCGAGATGCTGTTTTGAGTTCCCCGCAACCGACAAAATTTGTCAAAATTAAAAGTATTGACACTTGCGACCTTAAAATTAATGTTAAAAATTATAAACTAATTAATATAATAATGCTACAAATTCTTAGAAACTATTTTCATTTTGTTTGAGCCTCATATTGCATATCAAATATTTGTTACTTTGAATCCTTTTGTATCCCATTGTACAACTACATTATTACTCACATTTGTATTCTCTACACAAAAGAACCATGTATCTAAACATATCTGTTGATCTCTCTCTTCAAGAGGGCAACGCAACATTGTTTTATGCACCTTAATCGAACATATATGAAATCATTAAAACGACTTGAAATCAGACCAGCAAGCAGTACACACGCGTTTTGGTTTCACTCTGCAATTGAGCAGAGAACGTACACATTTTATATTCATTTGTTGTATAATGAAATATGTTTTAAAAGAATTTGTATATAACATCAATAAAATATCGCATGAAAACCAAAACCGAGCTGTTCTATATTCCTCTTTTTCTTTTAGTCAATTTCAATATTTAACTCTCTAACTGAAGTATTCGAACATTACGGTTTATATTTTATATATATACTAGCTGACCCAGCAAACGTTGTTCTGCCATATAAATTGTTTCTAGTACATATTTTGGTGAATATTTCGGTTGTTAGGCGCATTAAATCTACGCACGTGATCTCCAGCTGTTGGATTGATAACAAAAGCTTGATTGTAAAGTTGCAACTCGTACATGTGTAATTTAAAGAGTTTCAATTACCCCGTTTATATGTGGAGAAATACGCGTTAATTTAACGCAAGTTGGGCTGATGTGAGGCTAGCATTATTTTTTAGAGCGAAGCCTCTCCAAACTTCCTTCCATGAAACGACGCACAATGATTGATAAAATTAATGGAACAATTTATCCATTTTTCCATATATGGCAACTCCTTCAGAGTTGCTTTTGTGCTGCACGTATAAACAGCGGTAAATTTTTTACCGCGGTAATGGAAATCCGCGTACTATGCGTAAAAACGGGGTAAATAATTCATTGTGCTCATTCAAAAGGGAGTCCAGCTCGCCGACGATGCGCCTTGCGTTAGCCGCATCTGCACTATTTCTGTTGCTCCAAACGAAGTCATTTGAAAGCATGAAGAAAATCTACGAATGAACTTCAGAAACGGACCTTCAGTTCCAAAGGCACTACCGCCCTAGTTTCGCTAGCGAAAAGCTAGCGAATTCGGCGCTAGCAGTAGCGCTCCGGGCTGTAGTCAGTACGAACGAGCTGACTGACTTGCTTAAAAGCAAATCGAAGACAGAAAATGCGTTTTGCTTTAAATTTCTTTCAGCGAGCGACCCGACAAAAAGAATAGGAAAACAAGTAATATCATTGCTATCCCTTTTTTCGTGCGTCTTCTTTTCAATTCGTATTCTTCTTAACGTCAGAAATGATTTCTTTTTGTGACGCTTAACCGAGTGTATGTTTTTTGCAAATAAAAATAAAAAAATGCTATAATCTAATATTTAAAGTGCAAAGTATTATCAACTATAATAAACATCATCAATTTACAATTACAGGTAACAATATTAAAAGTAAAAACTGATAAAAAAACATAAATATATGATTTGTTACTTTTAAAAATTTTTATTGTTACAGATCAAGGCGATAAAATCAATAGTCTCTTGGAGTAAAGGCAAAGGCCGAGGAAGGAAGTTTTTGCGCTCTACATGTATGTTTTATAATTATATTTTAATTTTTATTATATTATTTACAATTTGAATTACTTTTTCAGCCAGCATACCCTCCGGAGGAAACCAAACCGCTGAGGAGCAGTTTCGGGATGCTTTACATATAAATAAAAAGCCCATTATGAAACTGAAGTGTGTAATAAAAAATAAATAAACACTACAAAATTAATTATTATTTAAATTAAATGAATTGATAAATATTTACAGATAACTAGTAGTTACTGCGGTAGCTAGCTACGCTACTGATAACAAGTAGTTACCGCGGTAGCTAGCTACGCCACAGATTACTTTTCGGTAGCGTTTCGCTAGCTCCAGAATCGCTAACGTTTCGCTAGGACATGCCCATACAAAAGTAATCTGAGCGGTAATCCAGCGGGTAGTCAGTAAGGGGTTACCGAATCGCTAGCAGTTCGCTAGCGCTGCGCTAGCTACAAGAACGAAGGGGTTTGAATCTGGATCCGTGCCGATGAGCAACCGTTTAATGGTTCTGGTGGCGTCTCAATTTCCGGTAGTTGCATTCCGACGGACATATTTTTGAATTTGATCGCATAACAATTGGGATATTCTTTGTCCATAGCACCAATCAGAACTTTCGGATGAGCGAAATATTTGATATCTGGCTCATACTCGCGAGACGAAGCAGATGGAAATGCTCGATGTACTTGTTAGAGTTGCCGGTCAACTTTTCTACGTGTTTTAACATTTGTCAGGTGCGCTTGTCTCTGCTCCAGATGTTGTGGTTGGCTTCGGAAAGCTCGTGCTTCTTGTGACTGCGAAGAACGCAGTTGCGACATTCTGACACGCGTAAGTTCATTCATTTCATGTAATTGTTGATCTGTTCTTTCTGCTTTAACATTTAGCAGGTGTGTTTCTGCATTCGATCGACGGCCCAAACAGCCACCAAATTGAAACAATTGATGGAAAAGATATTCCGAAAACGATTACGATTTTCCCAATAAAGAAACATAGGGAGACACAGATGAGCAGCCTGCTGCAGTGGGATACCCAAATCACTTAGCGTTAGCAAATATAGTTAAAAACTTATTCTACACCTGCCAAATATATACAACAAAAATTTCATTAAAATCGGTCAAAGAAACGTCCGTTTCCGAGGAGTTTACTTACAAAATTAAATTGCTGTATTCAAATTTAATACTAAAGTACTGTTTTAAATTAAATAAAATGGATTTAAAGAGTCAATAAGGGCTTTATAAATTTAAAAAAAAAATTGATTTGGCGCCAACTCTTCGGTGTTGATTAAACCAGTATTGAAATCAAGTTCGAAAAGTCAAAACTTAACCAAATAGTTTCGAATTCGGAACAGAAAAATGTAAAACGTTCCTTGTCGATTCTTTTTTACTTTTTGAAAACGGTCGGAATATGTAACTGACCTGATAAATTCTTGAATAAGTTTCCAAAATTTCTTTTGATCTGAATCAAGCTCTATTTGCTAGCTCGAGGTCATATTATGTTTGCACATAACTTTAAGTATAAACACAAAACACCACAAAAGAGACTGTTCGACTAATCTTGTCACTTCACATATTTAATTATTTAAGTGGGTTGAAATATGTTTAACATTTACATACAGTATGTGAAGAAAGTGTTTTGACACCGGTGGAAAAAATTCACATTTTGCACTTTTTTTATATGGTAAAGATTTGGTTTTTATTTTATTCTGATTCTGTATTGTTCCTAGAACTAATATGCAAAAAACGTTGCCAAAACCATTTAGTTTTAACATTTAAAATACTCTTTAAAACTATATAAACAAATAAAAATCAAATTTTAAAGTTCTCAATACCTCTTGCAACTGTTTACCCAAACTATTCTTAGGTTCAGAACGTTGCATTAAGAATTAAAAATTTCTGAATAAAAACCATTTTCCACCGATGGTTCCTATGCAGCCATGAATCTAGTCATCCATTTTTCTAACTTACTCTTTTTTTCTTTTTTTCCTTAATCTAATTACCTTTTTCCTTATCCTTATATATTTCCATTTTCATCCTTACTCCTTTTTTTTTTAACATACAATTTTAAAAATTTTTCTAAACCTCAAACTTTACTGTCGAACTCTAATAGCTTATTTTGACTTTTGTAATACCACTTTTTGACACGTTAAAATAAGAATTATATTTGTAGATGGATTTGACTACTTCTTTTGCATACTCGTTCTAACTATGATACAGAATCAGAATAATATAAGAACTAAATTTTACCATTTATAGAAAGCCTTTTTGCAATATAAGTGCAAAATGTGAATTTTTTCCTGTGTCAAAACACTTTCTTGACATACTGTATTTTGGCGAGAACCGGTTCGTTTTGGGTTCTTTGGGTCCGACGAACCGGACCATGGACGGAACCCCTAATATATTTGACTCCTCGAACCTGAACCCGAACCGGTCCACTTTTTCAAAAAATTATGGCATGGAATGTATGTATATATTATTTTTTTGAGCAATCAACACATGCCATCCTTCCGTTCCAACTTGTACACCTTGCACAATGCAAATACATACATATGTAAGTTCATTCATACACTTATGCACATATGTATGTACATATGTATCTTTAAAGGTAGCCGGTTAAGGGGTTTCGAATAGTACATATAAATGCAATGAAAACGCAAGCCAAATAAACCAACTCGAAATTGATATATCCGTGTTTATAGTTACATCAATCCGCACTTATGCATGTATTTTAATTTGCTGGTTGTTTGTACATACATATGTAGAAGCACATGAAATTTGAAGAACCTCAATCGCCGAACATCTGTTTGTTTATACATCCATCGGACATAGTCTCTTCAAAGTATCTACTTACATACCGATGTATATATGTACAATTAGGCATCAGTTAATTTCAGAATTTTAATCCGAATGCTGAAACTGTATCTATAGCTAATTCATACCTGTGTAAGTTACATTTGTATGTATGTATATGTACACATGTATGTAGATTCATGCGTGTAGATGAATATGCATATACCACAAGCTCTAATTACTATAAACGTAGTATTAACACACATATGTATGTATTTAAATATATTTACCAATTTCTACGATTTATTCCGATTATTTTGGTGTACGTTCGATGTCTAATTTATAAGTATTTCTTCAAACTTTATTAAGACTTTATTGAAAAACGTTTATTATGCTGAAAACAAACACAAACAAAAGTTAAATGTGTATCTTCATTCGTAGAGCTACCTCACACTATACGATAATTGATTTGAATTGTAATGGGACGAAGGTCACATTGGAACAAGGAAATGGAACACCTCAACAGAGTTAAAGTTATATTTTTTAAAAATGTTCCTAGTTGCTTAGTAGTTAAAATCAAAATCATAGATATATATAAAATTTGTATATTCTATTGGTCCCAGTGTTTGAAACACACCGCATACCAAACGCAACCAGTTCTGGCGTCGCTACACACACAAATACACAGAGACTCTCTGGCACTCTTCGCGGCAGTCTCGCAGGGGTAAAGTTCTGTTCTCTATATTGCCTAGAGCAGTGGTGGGCAGCAGAAATAACGGAAAGGGTACAACAACATTCTTATTATTTGTCATTTGCTTTCGATCAGCGCGACGCACCGCGTGTTTGATCTAGGTAAATAACGGGCCGGGCTGAGCGGGTAAGAAGGGCTATGAGGCTGCCCACCGCTGGCCTAAAAAGAACACAGTCTCTCTGGAACAATGGCAGACGTTTACATATTCATTTTGTAAACTCTTAGGGCGCGCGCACACATGCGGCTGAAAGATGAACTGACAGCAGAACTGAAGGCTGATCTGGACAAATAACCATAGTCAGTTCATTCTAGTGTGCGCAAAAAACACTGGATTGATCTTTTTAGTTCAGTTGTGAGCTCAGCTTTGTTGATTCAATATAGCATGTTAGTTTATTTCGGGTTGCTGATGTACTAAAATATTATGGTCAGCTCCCTAAAGTGCCATCAAATCTATCAAGCATAAGCCTGCAACAGCTCAGCCAACTACCAGTACAGACACGAAATAGATGTCATTTAATGTAACAGCAGGAATAACTTAAGGCATTTCGGACATACGCACACAGTCATTTTGTGCCCCATGCTGTACACACCTGCTGCAGACCATGTTCCAAGCCTTAGTATCGCCGACGAGCGGGTTGGCAACAGCTTTATCAACATCAGCCACTTCGCCATCCTACTTTGGAAAGTGTTCCGAACCAGACCATACATTGTGCCCACGCAAGCAGTCCAGACCTTGCAGCCCAAGAACATCATGTCTATTGACCAGCGCCTTCATGTATTCGATCTTGCACTGAGATGTGTCCAATCCCTCTTCGAGTTCGGCCAGTTTATCGCCGATTGCTCAATCACTATAACTGCAACACCAAGCAGAAAAACTTAAATAGCTATCTACAGCTGGCCTATGACAGCGAACATGCATTCGCCCTCAGTAAAAGGGAGTATTAGCTTATTTTCAAACTCTCTGCATTTGTTTCTAATTGTTTTGGGCTTAGTCATAGCACTCATGCAGATGTCAAACAAAGTCCTCAACTAGAGTCACCTAAAAGTCTTCAACTAGAGGCACAGGAAATACAAAGTTTCCTAACGACACCAATTACGAATTTTGATTTTATTTAAAGATAGAATAGCTTGACTTGGACTTGAAGCTCGCACTTAGAATTTTCATTTCATGCCATCGATTTCATTTTGCCACCGAAACTCTCCTTGAGCGTTAGAATGGCAGTGTGGACGAAACCTTCCAGCTCCAGATCTTCGCTATAACTGCAAAGGCCGAGATAGGGAATGAGCATAGAAATGATTAAAGTAAGCCCCAATGCCAACCAATTGTCCAAAAAAGGTTTTGCCATTGACTGAATTTTTGCCAAAGCCGTGACCTCGTCAATCAGATGTACTGTCACAATAACAGCTGTTCACGCGTCTAAATCAAATCAGTGCTCAAGAAGGCTCGTTCGGGAATGGTATTTTTTTGCTCATAATTTCAGTATCGTTGATACGATCTTTATCATTCCTTTGGTAAATCAATAAATAAATATGATCACTAAATATCTGTAGAACTGTCGGATATACGACGTTTTTATAAAAATTTGTCGGCGGGAGGGAGATTGGCAAAAATTGGAAATTAACTTGAACTGCCAAGTATAAGAATCATTTGTCCCATACATGTCAAACCTCTATCTCTTACCATCTCAGACTGACAAACAGACGGCTCAGGATATATATACTTTATAGCAGGGTTGCCCAGACTGAACTTACGCGCGCGTGAAGTAAAATACTAACGCAAAAAATATATTTTAAACAAGAACAACTACTATAAATTTCTGTGTGTGTGTCTGCCGCCTTAAAGAGCGAAAAGCGCTCGGGCCTCTACAATAGTGTTGGGTTGCTCATGAGTGAGTGAACAAAATTGAGTTGTTCTTTAAACTGAGCAAGCGAACATGTTCTTCTTCAATTGTTCATTTTTGTTCAGCGAGTCTTGTTCAGTCTATCTTGTTCACTCTGTCTTGCTCTGAGTTGTTCTTGAGTTGTTCTCTTGTTCTGTTCTTGCTCTGTTGTTCTTTTGCTCAGGAGTTGTTCTGTCTTGCTCTGTTAACTGTTCAGTCTCTCCCTTGCTTTGTGAGCTGTTCAGTCTGTCTCGCTCTGTGAGCTGTTAAATTTTGTCTTGCTCTGTGTGCTGTACCCTAATATCTGTTAAGTATCTAGTTCAGCGAACTGTTCAGTGTGACCTGACTGTTGAATTAGATCACTGTTTGTTGTCAATTTATGGCAACTCTGTATTAAGCAACCTTTAAGTGTGGTAATCACGTCCGCTTTTTTTAGTCAGAATGACAGCGTTGCCTTAAATTGCAAATCACAAAGCAATTTAATTCTGCATCTTAAATGCAAACACGCCGCGACAGTGGAACCAGTTGTCCGGCAGAACAACAACAACGACCATTCTGCCCTGGTGGAAAATGTCGAGCAATTTGGTCTTATAAAGCAACAAAGGATTACAATCTTTGTGTATAAGCCAGCCCTGCATGTTGCCAAAAATACGCAAAGAGCAGATGGCTAATACGAGGAGCAAACTGAGCTTGGCATCTGCAAGATGATCGGGGGCCAAACAGCAATACACACACATACACTTGTAATCATCTGTTTTCTCTCTCTCGCTGAGAACACAAGAACAATAGATCAAGAACAAGTGAACAAGAACAAATGAACAAGAACAAGTGAACAAGAACAAATGAACAAGAACAAGTGAACAAGAACAATTGAACAAGTGAGCGAATTGAGTGAGTTGACTCACTTAGAAAAAAAGAACAAGTGAACATGTTCAGCGAAAAGAACAACCTTTACCCAACACTACTCTACAAGCGAGGCGAGTGCCGACTACGAGACATCGGAGGTCTCAACGCGACAACAACAAAACACAGAGCCCGCATTTGTTTTGTTTGGCTTATGTAGTGCGTGGCTCCTATGCGCGCGAGCTGTTCCTTTGCGTCACACAGCAACAAATACGTGGCTTGCGGAATGCGCATGGGCGCCCCTGCTTTATAGGGTCGGAAATGATTCCTTCTCCCTGTTACATACTTTTGAACAAATTTAATATGCTCTATGTACCTTCGGTACAGAGTATAAAAAATTCCTGTCACGATGTTCGTGTATGCACACCACCGAATCGGCTCCAACAATGTTACTGACAGATTTTTGTGTTGGACGTTTTGTTCTCATAGAATATAAATGTTTCTATCTTGAGAGTGTTCTTGGGAACATCTTCATCTATGGATGGGAAAAAAGTCGTAGACTTACACCTGACCAAATGAGCAATGAATTGTTGATGGATTTCATTGAATGCCCCAAATTAGCGTGTGGATGGCATACTCAAGTGCTTTAAAAACCGTTTTTTGATATCACTTCCTCGTCGTTGTGCCCTTTCTCGAATGCCACCGGTTGAATTTCCCAAAATCGAGCTGAATCGCCAACTCGCTGCAATCAATATTTTCCGCGCATAATTGGATTGTTATTGTACCAATTAGAACTCCAGCGATTAGTCTGACAGTCTGGTCGATCGGCATGCTGAATGCAGCCTGATTTCAATTGAATTATCGACTATTTTGCTATCGAAATTCTATCATCCCCAGATGTTCCCAATCTAGTTCGGCGTTTGTATTGTTTTGTGGAGAGTTAATATAAATAGTCAAAATAAGCAAAATTAAAAATGGAATATGAAACTCTTCTATCTGAATTAAGTGGTAATATGTTTATGCCAATATTGATATTGCTTGATTGCCGTGTGTGACATGCTTTGATTGTATTAGGGCTAACATTAATGCATATGGACTATAGTGCATAAGTATGGATGTATGTACATATGTATATTTACAAAATGAACATAAATATTTATTTACGTCTGAAGTTGCACACACACATATGCATAAGTACATACATACGAATTTGTTCACTATACAGAAGCTATGTAGGAGTATAAATTACATACATATAAATGAATTTGTCTTATTTGCATGGAAAAATGCAAAAATTTAGTAGTGCAAATCAAAACCTGTCTGGATTCAAAATGTACTCGTACCGAGCCCAGACGGCATACCCTTGTCCAGCTGAGTCTGCTCTCCAGAAACGTTAGGGCTGTTAGAACTCTGAACAAACATCTCAGAGATGACAGGATCTACGAGTATCAAAATTACTCTGTTCTTATATATTTAAACTTGGCTAAATCGATACATTAGAAGGCCTGTTCTCGATATTAGTAAGAGTTGTGATTTCTAAAAAACTATTAAAGTTTGAATGAAGATGAATGAAGTTAAACCCATTTGTTCCCCAAATCGCTTTCGACACAAAAACACCCAAATACAGGGTGGTCCAGCTAGTGGTTGGAATTTGAACTATTCATAATTTGACTTTAAAAACGTCAAATGTCATTCGAAAAGCGACAAATATTTAGTAAAAACTTTGACATTTACGAAATGGGTCGCTATTCGCTTGAAGAAAGTTGGGGAAATATTGAAAATATATTTCCGAAGTGGTGAGTCCTCGACTCAAACTGTGCGAAATTTGAAAAAAAACATTTATCAAAAAAAAACTCAATTTGCTGAACAATTCGTGAAGCGAGTTCGTGAAACTGGAATGTTGGTGGATAAACCAACCCGTGTACGTACTCGTCCGGTGCGCTCGGCCGAAAACATTGCCAAGTCATTCGACCGAAATTGTTTTTCATAAATATATGACAAGAATCAATCTTTCCAATAAATGTTCAACCTTTGAAAAATATCGAGACTTTTTTTATAGCAAAATTAAACTCCAATTTTAAAATGGACCACCCTGTAGTATGGAGTGGGCTGTACATTTCGGTTCTGTTTAAAAGTAGGGGAGAATGGGGGGTTCTGAGCCGCTGGGGGTTGTGAACAACTCGAATATTGGCCACAAAAAATTTAAACTTTTTGTTTACGTCATGTGTCTCCCTTCTTGTTACCTAACTTTTGGCAAGCAACCTATCAGTCTACACCTTCTTTAAGTTCGTGATCCAAAACTAGACTTTTTTTTCAAAAAAAAAGTTTTTTTTTCATTTTTGACTTGAGAATATTATACAAAATTTGTTTCGTAATGACAAAAATAAGTATGAGGGAAAACATATTCCAGTGATTACATGCCATCTGAATCCGATTGTGCTCTAATGCTGTATAGGTATCGCGTGTCTCGCTTTGCCTCGCCCTGCGAACCGCATTGTCTCGAGAAGATCTTTTTACACCCTCGATCAACAGTCTATGGTTCATTTTCCAGGGGACAGATTCCCAAAGAGCAATTTACGTTCAGTGATGTTGCAAGAGATTCCCACTTTTGAAAGAACTGCTTCTTAGTTTGCATCAAGAGCGTAGCGATAATGTTTGGCAGTCGGTGCGCTTCCATGTTCATGGTCTTCCTCACATAGCTTAAATGTAAGTGTAGCGTGTCGGCATAAACTGGAGATAGTCCAGTTTCGAGAATGATGGCATGTTTTTGCGTTTTAATTGGGGGTTTAAAAAATCGTTTTTTTAATAAAACCAAAAATTTTTTTTTTTTTTATATTGTGTGTGTCCCCTTACTTGGGCGGCGTAGCACAATATGGATCGCGATGTTGTTTCAAAGACTTTGAACTTTGCGCTGCTTTTTACTTTTTATACCCTGTAATGGGTAAAAGGGGATCATGAAGTTGTGCAAATGTATGTAACAGGGAGAAGGAAACATTTCCGACCCAATAAAGTATATATATTCTTGATCAGCATCAGCAGTCCGTCCGTCTGTCTGTATAAACGCGTCGATCTCAGAGATGGTAAAAGATAGAGGTTTGACATGTATGGGACAAATGCTTCTTTTATCTGCACGCAGATCAAGTTTGTTTCAAATTTTGGCCACGCCCGCTCCGGCCCCCGCAATTTGGAAAAAACGTTATATCTCCCACAGTTTTGAAGATAGACGATTCGTACTTTCTATGAATGAATCGATTTGCCGAAGAAATGATAAAAATTGGACGAACGGTTCAGAAGTTATGAGCAAAAAAGCGAACCAAGCCCCCCCGCTACCACCCTAAAAAAATGTTGCATACTTTTCGGATGATCACCCTAAGGAACGCAGGGGCACTGTTAAACATGTTTTTTCATGAGTAACGGGTTTATCGAAGTCGGTTAGAGCCGACTTTAACTTACGCTCTCGTTGTCAATTGTACAGGGTATATTGAAGTCGGGCTACTCGACTGCAACGGTCTTACTTGTTTTTTTTTCCTATGAAGGAACTTCATGCGCTGTTGATAGCTAGTCTGGCATCTTTGAGTTTTTGTCGCACATGTTTGGTGAAACTCTTTGATGGAGTCAATAGCACGCCCACACAAACAACGAGAAAAGCAATGGACTGAGTAGGCAGCCTTGTTTCAGACCTGTATTGGTCTAAAACCACTCTGACACTGATTTTTAGACCCACACGGCAGTGCGATTCTCGCTGTATATGTTGCGAATAATTTCCCTTCTATCGATTGTATCAACACCTGCTTTAAAGTCAATAGAAAATAGATACATTTTGTCCTTTCTTTGGAAGTACTCTGTTGCTATTGTTGCAAGAACAAATATGCTGTCCACTATTGAGTACTCCCTGCGGAAGCCCGCCTGAAATTCGCTCAGGATACCGTTGCGATTAACCCATGACGTTATCCTTTCTAGCAGTATCGACGTATACAATTTTTGGATGCTGTTTAAAAAAGAATTTCCTCTATAGTTGGCTGCGCTGCTTGAGTTAAATATTGGATATAAAAGGTTCCTTTTAAAGCTTTCTGTTGCGACGCCTTCTTCGAAAATTCGGTTATAAGCTTGCAAGAGATCTGTAAGAAGACCATCCGTCGTATTCTTGAGAAATTCACTGGGAACTCTGTCGAGACCAGGCGCTTTAATTGATTTAATTCGACGGATCGCTTCTTGCTTTTTATACACTTGAAAAGTGTATTATAATTTTGCCCAGAAGTTTGCAACGCATAGAAGGAATCATCTCCGACCACATAAAGTAAATATATTCTTGATCAGCATGACAAGCTGAGTCGATTAAGTTTTGTCCGTCCGTCTGTCCGTCTGTCTGTTTCTACGCGAACTAGTCCCTCAGTTTTGGAGCTATCGAGCTGAAACTTTGCACAGAGTTTTCTTTTTACTGCACGCTGCTAATATGTCGGAACCAACCGGATCGGATGACTATTTTTTGTAGCTGCCATACAAATGTTCGTTCAAAAAGTAGGTTTTAGTAAGAAAAACTGTTTTGTTCTCAATATTACTGCTCTCAAACACGGTCATTGGTAATATGTAATGTTTTTAAGCTGATCTGCGAAGTTTGGTCGAAGTCGCTAACCGTTGAGCCAAGCTATTTCAAGTGTATCAAAACTTCGGTACAGACGAAGTTAGCTTTGCCTTTCTCGTTTATAAATGTTATAGCCGCATCAAGCTCTTGATTGGACACGTACGCTAAGGCATAGCTGACTTAAGACCTGCAAGGATGCTCGAGTAGACTTTTAAAGTGGGTGTATAGCACCTCTGCGTCCACTTTGATGTTGCCACTTCTGCACATTCGGGCTTTTAAGTTTTTGGCAGCTGCCCAAAACCGACTGTATGACGATCTAACCAAACTAACAAAAATCTTTTAAAAAATGTGTAAATTCCAATGTCTTGTAGCGGCGGCTATCGATGACCATCGTTGATCTAAACTCATTATAAAATTTGACAAATCTCGTAATTTTTTCGGACCGATTAGAACACAAGCCAATTGTGTGTAGACTGCCGGAGACTGTGTAGCGCTTCGAATACAGCTCGCGGAAATAGTAAAGGGTGATTTTTTAGGAAACTTTCTTTTTGGAAACTGTTTTTGGCAGATCAGCTGTTTTGCCTTATGTTACTGTCAAACAGGTTCAGTTTGGACTATAATTTAACCATGAACCGTTTTAGAAACGAACAACGCTTGCAGATTGTTGAATTTTTAATTAAAAATGCACGCCGAAGCAGAACCGGAACCGTATAACGAAAAGAACCGATTAAAACTCAGAGAAAAAAAATTAGATACCGGTACAGAACCGAATACCGAAATAATATGGAACGAAAACACAACCTTTTACCGAAACGGTAGTTTCGTTGCGGTTTGATTCATTGCTTTAAACATCAAATTATATAGATCCGAATCCTAAAGCTGAGCCCTTTACTTGGGCCCCATGGGCTGAATGAATATAAACATACAACTGCATATAAGTGTTTTTAAGAATACTAATTTATTTTAGGTTTAAGTTATTGTATGCTTTATTATGTATAATTCGCTAAAAACTACACACTTCAGCTTTCAAAATTGCTTCCGTTTTTTCTAGCGTGCCTCATAAATCTTTGTGGTGAATTATATCGCATCAAATAAGAGTTATTAAATTATGTCTTATGACATTCGAAAGTATACTTAAATCACACTGAACACCATATATAATTTGAAGGAATACCTTTTGAAAGAGCAAAAAAATGTATGGTTTAATCCAAAACCGCGTACGAAGGGTCACAAGCCAAGTTTTCTTAATCTTCCGGCGAGTGCTTGTAATTTTCGTACTGGAAAAAGAGACCCACAGTTTTACGACGAATCCGAACGGCACAGTCTGAAAATCCATTCCATGGCTAAGGCGGGATCGACACAACTCCTTTCACTCTCAGCAGGCACACTATCCAAGGATTAGTGTTCGGATATTTTAGGTTCAAGGATTTGGGAGAAAGTTTTGATTCGACACTGTTTTACCCAATTTTAATAGATCATTGAAGCTAAATAGATTACAATTTGTGTGATTAGGCCCCATTAGCTGAGACTTCAGTCGATGGTAGATAAAGCTATGATCACACATGCAAATAATTATCTCAAATTTTGATGACAATTTTTGCTAAAAAGGTAAAATTACCTCCTTGGCTATAATCAAATTATTTGCTTAATCATAGTCATAGTTTTAAGTCAAAATCTGCAATCATGGATATTTAGAAAAATTTGGGCAATTTATTTGCATTTAGTTGGTTCTCAATAAAGCCAGAATTTTAATATCCCCAATCTTCGAAATAAAATTTAATGCTTGATTATAATAAACAAAAATGTTTCTATTAAATCATTTCAGATTTACCCACAACGAGCTGCAATAAAAGGCTCAAACTACTCGAATATATTTTACACGAATCAATGGGAGAACGAATATGGACGTCACAATACAACTTGGGAGAAGATAGTGATGGGTATCACTTTTCATTGGATTATTTATTGGATACATTTATAGTACTTTATGACGAATGCAGTAATTCATCGCTTCGTAGAGAAAAAGGAGTATCGGATTTTCTCAAACTATGTAAATATTTCATTTGACAGTTGTTGGGTAACTAAACCTGTTCTTAGTTATTTAAGAAACAGCTGCTAGCCGGCTCAAGGTCTTGTGTATTTGATGTGTCGCTATTTTACTTTGGTATTATTCATTAGAGAGAGAGCAACAGCGTCCAATTAGTCAGCTGCGGAGTTTAAAACAGCAGTTGACTAATTAGACGCTAATGCGCTCTCTCTTTGATGACGAATGCCGACGGCATCCCGAACTATATTGGAGAAAAATAAAACATTGTGTTTTACAATGAAATACACTAAAAAGCAACTAATAAACACACGACATTGAGTCGGCTAATAACAATTTCCATATATCATTTGACTTTTTATTAAAGGCCCATACACAGATGAGATTAACATTTGGTTCGTCACCATATTTCATATGCTCAAAATTGTTTCTATTCATGTGAAGTACCATGCCGAACTAAATTTGTATCTCATGTGAGTATAGCCGTAAACAGTAATATTTTCATATTGGTAATCACTTTAGAAACTGTTTTGAATTAAATATGATTAGCTGAACGATGACTTTAATCTGAATTTTAAAATAATTCTTTTTATTATTTAAGTATTTTCATCTATGTGTGACACGTCGTGAATCATAACTTACAAATATGTTTTCGACTTAAAAGAAACGAAAATCGTTGCTTGGGAAAAAATCCAATGTTAGACCATTTTTTTCCAATGGAAGATAAATGCAGAGGTCCGGGATATCTCACTCAAATTGAAAGTGTTGTAAAATAACCCTGTTATTGTTAGACACTTTGAAATATCTCTCAAATAGATTGAGTGAGTTATTTTTCAAGTATAAATGTCTCGCTCATTTTTGTTCTGTTATGTGTTTTTCAAAGACACTTATTATTGGGAGAAAAATATAAGTGTCCTTTTAGTCAAAGTCTGTGGAACAGACATTTTCAAGACTAATTTTCATTTACAGCGATAAGGGCATAAAATTAAACACCGAAAACTTAAATTCTGTAAAATAGTTCCTTGCCGCTTTTATAGCTCAGTGCTCGGCAGGGGTCGTTGCTAAAAATTTGTAACGGAAGTTTGACCTTGTGGATGGAAAGGGCTAGAAAATCATATAAGGATCGTAATCGCAGTTCACAGCTGCAGGATCTCCATGGTAATACAAGTGCCTAAGAAACTGCTTTTCGAAAGCAATTAACAGTCATTAAAAAACGGCGCTCACACCACGAAGAAATGCGAATTCACTCAGCAATGCGAGCTTTATACATATATCAATTAAATATATAGCCGTGATAATGACAATACTCAACCGCAATAAATACCATGGATGACCAATGGTAAATAATGTAGTCAAAATCATGAAAAATTTTTCAAACCACTTTCTGCGTATGACAAATCTTTAAAAAATACCAAAGAGGACCAAAAATTGTAATAATGCCAAACAAATTTTACTCTCAACCAAGTGGGAAATCATGCAAGGATCAATGCATAAGCTCAATCCACAGATAAGAGATCTCCAGGGACCATGGGAATAAAACCACAAAACACTTAAAAAATGCTTTTCAAGACCACAAATGACAACACATAACTACTAAACTATGATTATGATGCCGAACGGCCATATATTGGTTTTGCACTATGCAGGTTTTTTTTTTGGTGGCGACATAAATTGCGCTCTCCCCGCTCACACAAAGTTGAGAGCGTAAAAATCCAAAACAGGGTTCCCCAAGCAGAGAGCGCGAAAACGTCACTGTGTCTCACTCTAACACACAATGTGGGTTGACTTCGGCAAGCAATTGATAAGAATTGGCAAGTAAGTTCGTACCCCCGGGGCTATCGTTGGGGAACTCTGATCCAAAAATATAATGCACTTGCTTGTGTGAGTAATGCTTGAGAATACGTGAGCACACTTACAGTCGTCGGCTGTCGCTGTATGCGTACAAAAAAGCGGCTGGCTCTAAGAGAGAGACTCTGGCTTTTGAAAATATTTCAAGAGAGCCAAAAGCCAGTTGAAAAGCCAGCACCAAAAAAATCGTGTGCAAAAAAATCGAATGGCGTTACTCATCTTCATATAATAATGTCTTTGACAATACTAAACCGCGATATATACCATGGATGACCATGCTTCCACTGATCTAAAAGCTATTTTTTTTGGCAACAGGCGTCATTCTGAAGCTTAAGAAAATTGTCTCGCTTTGGGGCGCCGACACGCGCAAGCAACGTCGCAACAACAAAACAACAAAATTCATGCTTCTTGACGCGCGGCGCCAGCTGGGCGCAGCAGGTACAGTGTGCGCGATCGAGATCCGCTTGGCACTGAAGCAGATGTTTGCAAATCAAAACATATGCAGTGCGTGTCTCGTTTGCCGACTCGATTTTATCTGGTAAGGTTGGTTTTTTACTGTTTTTGTTGTTGGACATAAATTTCGTGCCCACTGCTGGTACAAAACATTGTTCCCAATCACATCAACAAAGTAAATTATCATTACATAACTAATAGAGAAATTCCACTTATCTTTAATTACTATTCATAATTTATCTGGCGACCTTTCAAATATTTAATAAGTGACTTTGGCTGGCTCTAGGCCCGAAAAAGTTGCGATTGTTCACAACTGTAAACAACTTATGCATTAAACATCAAAAAGAGCTGGTTGCCTATACGGTACCGTTTCATCATTCTCCGGAATGAATCTTCAGTAAGCTTTCCGCTGGAGAAACCATAGCTTCAACTGCCTTTCCTTACAATTAATGCTTTGATCAGTTGAGAACCGCAAAAAGCAATAAGAGTAAAAATAGAACAATCCACGATGATTTCAACTTTTTGATGTTCAATTTCGGTTTTCTGTTATACTATAACTGTTATCAAAAAACACTTTGAACATATGTATATAATTTTAAAAGTGTTATTGAAAAACTTTTTTACGACGAAAAATTCGTTTTGATACAGTATTTCATATAATTAGAAACATTCTTTCTTTATGCTCATGTGCTGTTAGAAAGTGTTTCTAATTATGTGAAATACTGTATCAAAACGAATTTTTCGTCGTACTCCGTATGGGGCTTTAACAGAAAACACAAATAAAATAAAAATTAAACACAGTGAGAAACCGAAATTGCTTATGTTGTTTGTGTTTATCTCAGTGAGAAAAACTTTGAAAATATGTGTTGAGAGTTATTCCGGACCTCTGGATAAATGTTATAGTAATTTAATTTTGACAGATGTGTTTAATGGTGCTGAGCTTTCTATACTTTATACCAAAGGTACGCAGAGTATGCTGTATTTAAGCAAATGTCTGTAACAGCCAAATGAAAGCTTCTCCGACCCTACACAGAAAAAAAAGATCCTCGTAGAGTGGATATATATCGAAATATCCACCTTAAGATCCATTTTTTAAATATCCTTTTTCCAATTTTAGCTCTTTTGGATGAAGAATAAAGATCAAGAACTATCCTTTTTCTGATATGTCCTTTTTAAACGAAAATAAATCGACTTCGAAAATATCCAATGGATCCCAAAAAAGGTTACTGAGGAGCATTAAAAACTATCCTTTTTTATCTTAGTGTATCTGTATTTATAAATCTTTAGGCCCGACTGACAGACTGACACATTATCAACCCACAGCCAAAACTGCTTATCCTAGATATCTAAGATTTGGCATAGACCTTCGTTTAATTCTGCATGCGCGGACTAAGAAATAAAAAATGTCCGCGAGGTGGGTGAAAAGGCCAAAGAAAAGTTTGTATGGGCCACATAAAAAGCTATGGCGCTCAGACAAATTTGTCGGCAAAGCTGTTTTGCTAAGAGCGCGAGAGAGGGTGAGCATGAGAGAGAACGACTCATGCATATGAAAGTGTGTTCGCGCGTAAATGCTTAGACAAGAGGCTCATATATTTATATATCTTCTTCTTTTGGCGCGATGTAAGCCAAATTATTATTAATTATTCTGTTTTTATACATTTTTTTGACTATGTGCATTCCTTATTATGCAGCAACCAAAACAGGCATAATTAATTTCTTAAAAATAGAAAAAATTAAAAAGCAAATTAAATTTTTTTTTTAAAACGGAAGAAAATATATATTTTTAAACTGGTAACTTACAATTAATTTTTTTTTTTAAATCGATTTTTTTATTTTATTTTTTTAATGTACATATATGTAGCTTTCTTCAAGTCACTTGACTGTATGTAATTCCTTAAGAAATGAGAAGTATAGAAGCACTTCTTACTCTAAGCTTAGTGGAGAGCGATCCTTAGTAAGCCAATAGAGACCGATCGACTTAAGTTTAAGATTAACCACACTCCAGTTGTGACCAAATGAAAGTGCGTTGCTTACAGCTGCTACTGCAGGGGCAGAGTATATTTCAGTCGGTCTTCTTACTTGTATTTTATGGTTCTAAAACCAGTAAGATACACTGTACCTGACCTCATTCAAACGTGGCGCTGTATGATTTGTAATAAGTGCTTCACACAATCGTTACGTTTGAGTGTGTGTCATTAAAAAGAATCAAAAACTTAAATCAAACTTGATCTGTCTGCATAAATAAGGAATCGTCAATGCTCAATTCACTTCAAACCTCTAGCTCCTAACATCTGTGCGGTAATCACCCTCATAATATTTGTCAGTTTCATTAATCATCAATCAATATTTTCTTTTAATTTCAGCTAAACCCTTTGTACATGTTATACGAAAACTTCGACTATGTCGTGAGGATTTTGAAATACTTAAAATAATTGGACGAGGTGCCTTTGGTGAGGTCTGCGTGGTTCAAATGATGTCCACGGAAAAAATTTTTGCAATGAAAATTTTAAACAAATGGGAGATGTTGAAGCGAGCCGAAACTGCATGTTTTCGAGAAGAACGAGACGTATTGGTGTTTGGAGATAGGCAGTGGATAACAAACTTGCATTACGCCTTTCAAGACAATATTAATCTGGTATGTTTACTTTAAGATGAATTGAATTCCTTACAAATAAGCTGAAGCGATCCATATACATACGTTGGAAAAAATGTTTAGTAATAGTAGTAGTTCTTTTATTTGGTTTATCTCAAGAACATTAAAAAGGCTTGACACAAAGTCGTCTGCCAATTACATCTATTAAAAATACGGTATATATATATATAAATTATAAAATACATACATATATAGGTATAGGTAAAAGTTCGATATTTCAAGTTTTCGTAGGACTACTCCAACCACCTTCCCCGCTCTCGCGAGATAGTGGAGCTTCCACCCCGAAAAAAACCCATCACAAGCTGGATATCCTCGATTGTGAGAGCTGCTTTGTTCCAAGCGAGCAGTCGATGCTCCCAGAGAATTGGACATGTTGTGCAAAAGTGGATGACATCAGATGGGTTATGCCTGTGTGGCTTTGAAAATAACTGAGATTGTACTTGCGTAATATTGGTCTTGGAAGTAGTTAAGCTACTTGAGATTTAGGTTCAATTGGCAGATATTTCAAAATTTGTTTGGGCCAGAAGCAAGACTCCATGCTAATTTCATTAAGCTTTCATTCTGCATACTTGATTTCGTTGTATTATGCTTTCCCATTCTCCTAAGAGGGTGGAAACTAAAATTTTCATAGTGTTGTATAATTTTGGTCAGGAGTGTAGAATGTTTCAAGCAACAGCAAAATCAACAATGTGCTACGGAGCTGTAGTCTGCGGTTACACCAAATTTGAAGTTGAAAAGGAATCGAACTTTTTTGTTTTTTTAACAGCTACTTGAAAACGCGAGATGCAATCAGAGATAAGAATATCAGATTTTAAGCTGAATTTATTAAGCTTTCATTCTGCATACTTGATTTCGTTGTATTATGCTTTCCCATTCTCCTACGAGGGTCGAAACTAAAATTTTTATGATGTCGTATAATTTTGGTCAGGAGTGCAACGGGTTGCCCATATTCGACGGACCCATGTTTTTTTTAAAAAAATCAAAGAAAAAAATAAAAATTTGGCGGTTGGCAATCTTAATCATTTAATTTGTTCCAAGTAGATTTGTTTACATCAATTTTTGAATATGATATCTCTCAAATGGCCGCATCTGGCGTTGATGGCGTATTGTGCCCTTTTTGCAGCATTTTCCATCGATTTCGCCAACATTTCGGCCGGAATAGCGGCTATTTCTTCACGAATGTTGTCCTTGAGCTCTTCTACGGTCCTTGGCTTGTTAACGTAAACCTTTGACTTCAAATATCCCCACAAGAAGAAGTCAGGCGGCGTCAAATCGGGCGAACGCGGTGGCCAGTCCAAATCACCACTTTTCGACATCAAACGGCCCGGAAACAATTTCTTCAGAAAATCGATTGTTATGCGACTTGTGTGCGGTGGAGCGCCGTCTTGTTGAAACCAGAACTGCCTCATACGCTTTCGACGAATAATTGGCATCACAAAATTGGTCATCATGTCGCGATAACGCTCCTGGTTGATGGTAACAGCATGGCCATTTTCATTTTGGAAGAAAAACGGCCCAATGACCGTTTTCGCACTAACGCCGCACCAAACTGTGACTTTTTCGTCATGAAGAGGCACTTCTTGAATCTCCTGAGGATTTTCAGTGGCGTAAATACGGCAATTTTGCTTATTTACGGTCCCATTTCAACGTTTCGAAATGTGAAAATTTTAAATTTTTTAAAAGCACGTTGAGTTTTCACAATTGACTTGCTTTGTTGAATGTAAATTTCAACTATTTCAGAGCGCTCGCGTGGCGTGTATTGTTCCATGGTAAAAATCTGCTTGGACTGACGCTTCAAACGCGGTATGTCATTAAGCGATCTGACATCTCTGTCAAAAGTTATGGCGTTGCCAGATGGGTCCGTCGAATATGGACAACCCTGTACATACGTTGGAAAAATTTTTTAGTAGTAGTAGTAGTTCTTTTATTTGGTTTATCTCTTCTTCAATTCTTCAATTCATTCGAGTAACAATGCGAAAGAACATTAAAAAGGCTTGACACAAAGCCGTCTGCCAATTACATCTATTAACGAGAGCGTAAGTTAAAGTCGGCTCTAACCGACTTCGATATAAGCGTTACTCATGAAAAAACATGTTTAACAGTGTTCCCGCGTTCCTTAGTGTGACCATCCGAAAAGTATGCAACATTTTTTTAGGGTGGTAGCGGGGAGGGCTTGGTTCACTTTTTTGCTTATAACTTGAGAACCGTTCATCCGATCTTTATCATTCTTTCGGCAAATCGATTCATTTTGCTAATTACTAACTATCTCTAGAAGGTACATATCCTGTATCTTTAAAACTGTAGGAGATATAACTTTTTTCCAAATTGCGGGGGCGGGAGGGGGCGTGGCCAAAATTTAAAACAAACTTGGTCTGCGTGCAGATAAAAGAAGCATTTGTCCCATACATGTCAAACCTCTATCTCTTACCATCTCTGAGATCTAGGTGCTCATACAGACGGACGGACGGACGGACAGACGGACCAGGCTAAATCGACTCGGCTGTTGATGCTGATCAAGAATATATATACTTTATATGGTCGGAAATGATTCCTTCTGCCTGTTACATACATTTGCACGACTTTAGTATACCCTTTTTACTCTACGAGTAACGGGTATAAAAATACGGTATATATATATAAATTATAAAATACATACATACATAGGTATAGGTAAAAGTTCGATATTTCCAGTTTTCGTAGGACTACTCCAACCACCTTCCCCCCTCTTCGCGAGATAGTGGATCTTCCACCCCGGAGAAAACCCGTCTCAAGCTGGATTTCCTCGATTGTGGGAGCTGGTTTGTTCGTCCCAGAGAATTGGACATGTTGTGCAAAAGTGGATGACATCAGATGGGTTATGCCTGTGTGATCTATATAGATCACATGAGCTACTTGAGCTACTTGAGATTTAGGTTCAATTGGCAGATATTTCAAAATTTGTTTGGGCCAGAAGCAAGACTCCATGCTAATTTCCAAGTCAATACTATACTCCTGCTATAGATTTTCCCATAAATGAATACATTGCGACTTGTATTTCTACAAAAAAGTTTCCAGCAATAAAGAGTACCCGGTGCCGTGGTAGTGATAAGCCTTTGTTCACGTAACGAAAGTGCGCTTAGTGGGTTAAAAAAACCCCGGGGGTGTCCAAAGTGAAAGAAAAAATATAAATTTGTGGTATCACCGGAAACAACACCTAGCACATTGTTGATTTTGCTGATGCTTGAAACATTCTATATTTTAAACTGGCGCTTACATTTTTCTTCAATGTTCGTCGTGCGCCAGACGTCCTTTGCCACATCGAACCACTTTCGACTTTGTACTATTAATCTTGAGACTCCATTTTTGGCAATATCTTATGTTGCGTTAGACTTAAAGAATATAAGAGCAGGATCGCTCGCAAATGCGGGTCAGTACAAATTCAAACCCAAAGCCGTGCTCATCGAAGGTTTATATTCTATACAGTGGTCCTGCGACACTTTAAAATCCAAGAAAAACTGCTCTTCTGTTGCCACACGGACCATAATGAGCGAATAGTCTGATATTATTATACCCAAAAAAAAAGAATGTTTGAAATAAGCTTGGCATTCTACTATGTTACATAGTACTATTGATGTCTTCTTTGTAATATATGAATGTTTCTTTTTATTTCAGTATCTTGTTATGGATTACTACTGCGGTGGAGATCTATTAACATTATTAAGCAAGTTTGAAGACAAACTTCCGGAGGATATGGCAAAATTTTACATCACCGAAATGATTCTAGCCATCAATAGCATTCATCAAATTAAGTATGTTCATAGAGATATAAAGCCGGATAATGTTTTGCTGGATAAAAGAGGTCATGTGCGGTTGGCAGATTTCGGTTCGTGTCTACGACTAGAGAAAGACGGAACTGTTCAATCGAATGTGGCCGTAGGTACACCGGATTATATATCCCCAGAAATTTTGAGAGCTATGGAAGATGGAAAAGGGCGATATGGAACGGAGTGTGACTGGTGGTCACTTGGAGTCTGTATGTATGAAATGCTTTATGGGGAAACTCCATTCTATGCAGAAAGTTTGGTTGAGACTTATGGCAAAATTATGAACCATCAAAATTGCTTTAATTTACCCGCTCCTGAAACCATCAACTATAAGGTGTCGGAGACATCTCGGGATTTGCTTTGCAAGCTAATCTGCATACCTGAAAATCGGCTGGGGCAAAATGGAATACAGGACTTCATGGATCACCCTTGGTTCACTGGAATAGACTGGAAAAATATAAGATGCGGTCCAGCACCGTATGTGCCAGAAGTGTCAAGTCCTACCGATACTTCTAACTTTGATGTTGACGACAATGACGTCAGATTAACTGACTCAATGCCTCCCACTGCGAATCCAGCATTTTCCGGAATCCATTTACCGTTCATTGGATTCACCTTTTCGCTGAACAACTCTCAGGCAGATCCAAAGACCACAGACACATTCTCAAAAGTAAAAAGCCAGAACTCCCTTTTTGAAGATGAACATCTGCAAAGCCCATTGCTTTCTAATGAAGCCATCAAAAACTCAGAGAATTCGAAGGAGACACTCGAGAAACAATTGAAAACCATTACAGAGCAGTTTGTTCATTCTAAGCAGGAGAAGAGCGAATTAACTAAGCAAAACAATGAGATTTTCGAAAGGCTTAAAATCCAGGACTCGGAACTTCAGGACGCTATTTCTCAGCGCAATATTGCAATGGTGGAATACTCGGAAGTTACGGAAAAACTATCTGAGTTGCGGAATCAGAAACAGAAACTTTCCAGACAGGTTAGAGATAAGGAAGAGGAACTCGATGGTGCAATGCAAAAGAACGATAGTCTCAGAAATGAACTACGCAAGTCGGACAAAACTCGAAGGGAACTTGAACTTCATATTGAGGAAGCGGTTATTGAAGCATCGAAGGAGAAAAAGCTCAGAGAGCGCGCCGAGGAATGCTGCAGGCAGTTGCAACTTGAATTGCGAAAATCGGCATCAAATTTAGAGACAACTCTTCCCTTGAGCATATCTTCCGATATATCTACTTACGAAATAGAACGCCTTGAATTTCAATATTCAGAAAAATTGGATCATCAACAGGCGCGGTACAATTTGGAAATAGAGGCCCTCCGAGAGCAGCTTGCTGAACTTGAAAACTCCAATATAGCACTTTCAAAGGAATTGCACACAGCACACGAGAAAATAAAGCATAACCAACTCGAATCACTGTCAGATTCGGCAGATGCAATTTCCGAACTCAAAAAACAATATGATTTGGAGAAATCGACGTGGTTCGAGGAAAAACAGAGGTTGAGTTCCGAAGTGAGCCTTAAATCAAAAAGCTTGAAGGAGTTGCAAGCAGAAGACGATGAAATATTTAAGGAATTGCGAATGAAACGCGAAGCTATAAATCAATGGGAACGACAAATGGCGGAGATAATTCAATGGGTGTCTGATGAAAAAGACGCGAGAAGCTACCTACAGGCCCTGGCCACCAAAATGACAGAGGAATTGGAGTACCTAAAGCACGTGGGTACTTTCAACAACAATGCAATCGATCACAAAAACTGGCGAAACAGACGCTCCCAGAAGTTGGATAAAATGGAGTTGCTTAATTTGCAAAGTGCTCTTCAACGGGAAGTTCAGGCCAAAGCGATTATATCCGACGAGCTAAGCCAAACCAGAGCTGATCTAGTTTCCACTCAGAAAGAAGTTCGCGACTACAAAAAGCGATATGATTCCATATTGCACGATTTTCAAAAGAAGGAAAATGAACTTCGGGATATGCAAAAAGGAAGTTTGGAGTATCCGGACTCATTCTTAAATAAATCCACACACCATGGACTGAGCAACGCGTTCTTCAGAGATGCCTCGAAAAATTCGGAAGTCATTAACACAGCAGAGCCATGTTTCAATGATTCCGGGGACAGCTTTCTGGCGGCTCAAAATTTTTTCCAAAGTCCGAATTCGGGGATACTTTTTAACTATGATTCAAAGTATGCTCTTCGAATGAGCAAGGACCCCAACGATGCAAAAGACTCGCCAGCCAACGATGCGTCACGAGTGGAAAATGAATTGGTTTTCGAAGAATCTCAAAAGAAAATGGAGAGCAACACTGCAATCCATCAATTTCTCGTGCGCACTTTTAGTAGTCCAACCAAATGTAACCATTGCACTTCGTTAATGGTCGGCTTAACACGGCAGGGGGTTGTATGCGAAATATGTGGATTTGCATGTCATACCATTTGCTGTCAAAAAGTACCAACTACTTGCCCAGTGCCCATAGACCAAACAAAGAGGCCATTGGGTATAGATCCAACAAGGGGCATAGGGACAGCATACGAGGGCTATGTAAAAGTACCCAAGTCAGGCGTGATTAAACGCGGATGGATTCGCCAATTTGTGGTAGTGTGCGACTTTAAATTATTTTTGTATGATATCTCCCCTGATCGATCTGCACTACCCAGTGTAAGTGTGTCCCAAGTCCTTGATATGCGAGATCCAGAGTTTTCCGTTGGCAGTGTTCGAGAGAGTGATGTCATTCACGCAGCCAAAAAAGATGTGCCATGTATATTTAAGGTAAGTAATTGAAAAATAGCTCAGATTTGATTAAAAATGACAACAATTTAGCTTAATAGTTTTTAAGTGCTGTTGATACGATATGTTTCAATAATTGCATTATTTTCATTTTGTATTTTAGATTAAAACTGCCCTCATTGAAAGCGGTCTCTCTTTAAATACTCTAATGCTTGCCGACAATGAGTCAGAGAAATCGAAGTGGGTAATTGCATTGGGAGAGCTACATCGAATTTTGAAGCGAAACAGTTTACCAAATACTGCCATTTACAAGGTCTATGAGATTTTGGATAGTACATTATCGTTAATAAGAAATGCGTTGTGCTCCGTAATAATATACCCAAACCAAATTTTATTAGGCACTGAAGATGGCCTGTTTTACATAAATTTGGATCAATATGGTACGTACTACGCACACAGTGTAATAATATCGAAGTAATTTTGTAATAAGTTGCTTATATGACAATCGGTTGAATCTAAAATCTTGTTCAAATTTAAACAATTTTAACCATTGACATTACAATTTTTTTACTTTGCTAATTTACTTCCAATAATGTAGTCAAACTTATGGAATTTCGTTCATGTAACGGCTAAACAAATTTTCTCAATTTTTTTTCTTTTGCTCTTCTTTCAGAAATTGCTCGTATTGGAGAAAGCAAAAAAATTCTTCAATTATGGTACATTGAGGAAGAGCAGATTCTGGTAATCCTTTGCGGAAAACAGCGCAATTTAAGGCTATTACCGATTAGAGCGTTGGAGGCTAGCGACGTTGAATGGATCAAAGTCATAGAGTCGAAAAACTGCATATCCGCTTGTACTGGTATAATTCGACGTTTTCCAAATATTGTTTATTCATTTATAATTGCACTGAAGCGACCGAATAACCACACCCAAATTATCGTATATGAGATAAACCGAACGCGCACAAGACACCAAAAGACATGCGAATTCACGATTGGATACTTAGCTCAACATTTGCAAATTCTGTCTGATATGCGATTAGTTGTAGCTCATCAAAGCGGATTTACAGCATACTTTTTGAGAGGGGAAGCAACTGCGATGTGTAAGTACAACGTAATCTTTTTATATCTGGTATTTGCACCCCCTGATGCACTTATTATCCCGATTGCCCAAAAGAATATTATAATCTGTCGCAAGTCACTAAGTCACTATTTTTACGGGGCGGTCTAGCGGTCACCTCGTTATGCAGGTTTAAGTGGAACCCTTTTCATTCTATGACTACTGTGATATATTTCATATTGAACTCCAACATGAAATAAAGGATTTGAAGGAAAACAATTTGAACTCAATTTTTTAAGATTATTCCCGAATCAGGAAGCTGTTTCAGGGATTTTGTTTTATATGCTTTAGCCTACAGTTTCAAGCATATCGTCCAATAGAATTATACAGGGGTGTCCTGGAAATCTCGAGATTTTCGTATAAACTATTGAACTTCAAACTAAACTTGGACTATTTTAATTGTGAAGTGACTAGATGAAGATGATGTGGAATAAAAACCGTACTTATCAAATATACATGGTTTTCAGAAGGCGGTTTCAAATCGAAAAACTTTCGTCATCTAATCTAGTAGCTAGGCATATTTGTGCCCCTTAACATATAAATTCATACAGCTTTAATATGAAACGCTAACGTTTATACGAAAACCTCTAGAGATTTCTGGACACAACCAATAATGGTGTTTTTTCCTTTGTTCAACAAGTGATATTGGAGTGGTCCTGAATATCTAATACTACGTTATTTGGTCGAAGGGTAACCTTGGGCGCATCTACCTGGTGCAGAACCCAGATGGATCTGCTTGAGGTTTGCTTGAACGTCGCACAGTGGCCACTTTCGCCGATTTAGTGTTGCAAAATCGTAACTTTTGAACGGATAAAGATATTTGAAAAATTGTAAAAAAAAGGATTTAAGATTTAACTTATTTATGCGCGTAAGTAAAAGTTAAAGGGTGATGTTTTGGCAATTTTTTTTTTGACAACGCTGTTTTTGGCAGCTGTATTTGGTTGCTCTTCTTCCTTTTTATGGTCAGTTTGGACGACCTTCTGAGGCGGCTATTCGGAATCTAGTAACTAAATTTCACACCAAATTTACATTAATGACAGTGGAAAATATCGCAGCAATTGGGCCTCTGTTACTCCTCTGCATGGAAAATGTAGCTGGTGCAAGAATTGAAGCCACACGACCTACCACACCGGCTAATTTTTTTGTGAATGGGCGCTTTCAAAGTGGGATCAATATCCATTTTTTATCGGAAAAATGTGTTTAGCTCATTTCTGCTTGAATGGATACGACAACACACAAAATTTCCGTATTTGGTGTGAAGAGCAGCCAGAAGCATTGCAAGACCTGCGAATGCATCACTAAAAATGGACCTTGTTGATTTAATCAAATACGGAACGCTGGAGCAAAAAATGACGGCAGGAACGTTAGTATATTGAAAAGGTTACCGTGCGGTGATAGGCAACTTTTTTTGCCCAAATGAAGAGCTGGACTTTGCTACATGTGTTTAAAAGATTTCAAAAATATGAAGTTCTAGAACTAATTATAACTAACAAAATTTAATATAAATCAAATTTTTAATTACTAAAAATATTTATTTTTATCCAAATTAAGCTCTAACCATTCCCACGTTCATTACATTCAAAATAATCGATCATCGGGCGCTATGTTACCTCTGAAGTAGACTAATTTTTTATTGATAATTATACCAGTTACTCGTAAAGTAAAAAGAGTATACTGAAGCCATGCAAATGTATGTAACAGACAGAATCAAACATTTCCCACCAGACAAGGTAAAGATATTTTTGATCAGCATCAACCAGCGAGTCAATATAGCCATGACCGTTCGTCTGGAGAGGAACCAAATTTAAAATGTTTATTTCGAATTTTTGCCACGCCCACTCCCGCCCCTACAATAAATAATGTTGAATAACTCTCACTATATTCGCGATATCTATACTCCCTCAAATTTTCATAAAGATAGGATAATAAATAGCCGAGTACACAAAGTGTTGCATACTTTTCGCGTTCTCACAGAACTTAGAAGTTGCAACATCAGCCTATTATGGTCGAGCCTAAATATAAACACGGTCGCCACTCACCTGAGTCTACCGATTCTGACTGAAATAGATGGAGTTAGATAGTATGTAGAAATTGGATCGTTTTGGTCTACTCTCGCAAGCGACTACGCCCAGCACCCGCTGACCGTCTGGTACTGCTTATCTGCAGGGCTGCTATTCGCAGCTACTTTTTATATTCATCTCTATTAATCACATTCATTTCATTGTCTTTTTATATTGTCTTTCTTAAACAGCTCTAGTGCATCCGGAAAATCAGTTATGCGCATTCTTAAACTACTCTGGAGTGGATGCTGTTCGAGTTATTGAAATACTGTGTCCCAGCGGCGGAAATTTTGGAGAGTACTTGTTAGTATTCCAAACTCTCGCTATATATGTGGATTTGCAAGGGCGAAAATCACGGGACAGAGAAATAATGTATCCAGCTTTTCCAACGTATATAAGTAAGTCTTAAAATAAGTTAAATGCAATGAGATAAGTATTAAGACAATTTATATTGAAGTGGAATCATTTACATTAGAGGTTTCACCAACAGCTTCTTGGTCATACGCCAATTCAACACTTTTTATCTTAATTGTAGCCAATTTCGTAGTATGTAAGCAGTGGTTGTGATTTTTTTAATTGAGACAATACTTCGCTGGTGCTTGAGCGTTTGTAACAAGCATGTTTTCGCGGTTTTGATGGTCTGGATCCCAACAAATTCGGAAATATTGTCCTCCGCAATTCTATCGTAGAATTTCCACACATCGCTGGAACCACTTGCTTCAATCCGCGTGTACTCTCCCGACTCTAGCTTTCTACGTCAATTCCATATTTCTTAGCCAATTTTATACGACCTGCACGATGTAGAAATAAATCGAAAACTAAATTTGATTTAAGTAAAAACGAGAAAAATGAGTAAAACGGTGCGGTTCCTACGATTCTACGGTGCCACTGTGCCAATTTGACAAATTTGACCTACACACTCCGCTATATACTTTGGCAAGCACTATGTCCAGATAGTTGTGCAAGACTCAACTAGTTAGAATACCTAAAGCTTTGTACTCAGACAAACTAAACTGTCCGCTAGCGGAATTGACAACCTTATATCCGATGTGGGCGTTCCGCGCCAATCACTATTTCCAAGCGTCAAAATGCACCCCCATCAAAATACCACTGAAAGTGAAACGGTCGCAATGCGTGGATTTTTTGAGGATATATGGAGAGGATACATGGGCAATGCAAAATCTTATCGTGGGGTTCAAATTATGCCAATCGATGATTTTCGTCGAGCTTTTGCTGATGACATTCCTCCGGGTCAGTTTCGGAATAATTAAAAAATCATTTTTTCTGCGTCCACCCCATCGGAATTGAATCAGCTATTTGTGACGTCAACTCAGCGCCTCTATCTTTCCGATGGCTATGAACCGAAATTTTAGTTTGTCTGAGTTCGATCGAGCATAGAGGCCTGTCTGAATTTTAGGAAAGCTTTTCGACACCCTTTTTGTACACTTTAAAAATGTATTATAACATTGCCCAGAAGTTTGCAACGCATAGAAGGAATCATCTCCGATTACATAAAGTATATATATATTCTTGATATAGCATGACGAGCTGAGTCGATTTAGCTTTGTCCGTCCGTCTGTATATTTCTACGCAAAATAGTTCCTCAGTTTTGAAGCTATCCAGCCGAAATTTTGCACAAAGTCTTCTTTTGACTTCACGCTGCTAATGTGACCGACCGGAGCGGATGACTACTTCTGGTAGCTGCCACACAAATGATCGGGCGGAAAATGGGTTTTAGTGAGAAAAATTCTTTTGTTCTCAATTTAAGCGCTCTTAAACTCGGTCATGGTTATTATTATGTGTTTTAAACTGATATGTTGGTCTGTTTGGTCGTTAAAGCAAGCTTTTTCAGGTGTATTAAAACTTCGGCACAGACGAAGTCAGCTTTGCTTTCTCGTTGTTATATGGAGTTGACACCCAGCGTAATCGATTTAGCTTGTCTGAATTCTAAGCTTAACTGGCAACGTTCAACAAGTTTACATAACTAGCAGGCAACGCGTTATGTCGTCATCGGAGATAACGATATATCCGGCTACTTTTGCAGCAACTAAAATTAAACTAAGTATATACCTTCGCAGCTCAGAATATATTACAGTCGTGTTTCAACTCTTGAATTTGACTTTTCCACTTTTTTTTAAGTTAGGTTTTTTCTTACTACCTGCTCTCCCGCTTACCTCGAACTACGCTTCAAAAGACTTACTGATACTACAAATTTATTTTTTTCAGCATATTGTGATGGTCACTTATTGGTATTTTCTGACACGCACTTGGATATTTTCAACACTCAAACAGCTGAATGGGTACAGTCAATTGGATTGAAGCAATCACTTCCTTTAAATAACCTTGGAAATGTTGTGCTTGCATCTGTCAACGATACGCCTTTAATTGTATACTTGGCCAACATACACACAAGTAAGTGTATGTAAATTCTAAGGATATTTTGGGTTTCATAACGAATAATTATTATTCAGAAATTCAGAGATTTTAATCTAATGATTATAATCATCAATTGAAATTGTATACCAACTTAGACCATCTTTTCGGCAACTACGTAATTTTAGGCTCGTAGAACATCTCGTGCTTATCGGAACTTCATTCCCAATTCAGCTCCGATAATTTTTGACGAGTGACCAAAGAATTATGCGGTAAAGGAGTTGTCATGTTGTAATAGGACATCCTTGCGATTGACAATTCGCTTATCATTGGAAAAAAAATACGTAAACAAATGTCCTACCAATTTTGTATATAAATTTACAGAAAAGATTAGCGGGCTTGAATCCCACCTGATTTTTAGGAGGTTTGCAGCCCTGAAGCTTATATTAATATCGCTTTAGTAAATGCGCTAGTTGTACTGATTTATATCTTATATCTTTCACAGAAGGACTTTTACAACACCGCGATGGAAATCGAAAGGGATTCGCCAATATAAAACGGAGATTTTCAATTAGAGAGATTAATAAAACTGTGAAAAGGTAAGATATTCGACTAATGTTATACATTATATGTATATATATATATCTATATATCGGGGGTGCCACTGAAATCTCTAGAGATTTTGCCGACCGTTGGTTTGTAAATCTCTTGGAAAATTTTTTGTGCCACAGAACTTCTAGAACTTCTAATTAGAAAATCTAGTTGGAACCACCAGTTGTTCCAATTCACCTATCCTAGCTCTAAAAACAGTTAAGATCATTTAATTTGAAAATCCTTTTTTGATATGAGTTGCTTTTTTTATTTTTTTTTTAATTTTCTCCATTTTTTTTTATTAATTCTTCCTTAACTTCCTTCAAAATTTAAAAATTTTTTGTTCTTTGTTTTATGATTTTTTAATACATTATTTTAATGTTTCTCCCCCTTCTGCAAAATTTTTGTCTTTTCTGCAAACATGAGACATTCGAGTTTCTTCCATCCTGACTAATCCGCTAGCTATCATGAAAAGGGCCGACTTGACTCGACAAGGCGCTGTGAGAAAATTTTTGAAATCTCCTAACAAAACTAAGTCTGAAATTCTTTTTTTTTTAATGATAAACTGTAATTTTTGTTTTAATTTAGACAAACGCCAACCAAAAAAATTATTGGCGCCAAACATGAGGATTGAAATTCGGTTGAAATTTGGTTGGAAGAGGTCTCCGTGGCACCCCCGATAGTGAAATAACTATTTTTGACACCTTCACTTTGGCCGATTAGCACAATTTTGTGGCATAAACTCTGAAAATAAAGCTAGGCCTTCAAAATTTTGTGTAAACGTTACTCTTATAAAACTGGAATTTCAAACAAAAAATTCTGTCAGTTGAGCCACGGCCTAACTTTCCGCCCTTACCACTACCTGAAATGGTATAGACAAAATCAATCTATCTATATAAAAATATATGTTTGTCTGACTGTCGCTTATGCCTGCCTTAACCCTTCATCCGATTGTGATAAAACTATGGAGAATGGTTGGACGCTTGCCTGCTAGGATTCTAGGTTAAAAAAATGGGTGAAAAATGTTTCAAAAACCGCGTAATTTGCAGAATTATATCGTCCATCCGATTGTAATGAATCTTTGGGGATTGATTTGACGGTTTCATTTGAGTATTTACAAAAGCGCCGACGTTGGTAAATAAGAAGTGTAATTTGAACAGTTCTAAATATATTGCGAAATTTGCACATTACGGGGTTTACAAAAAAACGGGTAAACTGACCGGTAAATAGGAGGTGTGGATCAATCGGGTTGACCAAACTTTCCAAAAAATGGTGAAATTTACCAAATTCTATCATGAGTTCAGATTACCATAAAGATTTGATATATAGCAATAGTGTACCTGATTGTAGACTGAACGGCAAACGCGGAATGTCTAAAATTTTTTAGTTTTGTGTATCATGAAGATTTAATAATTGGCAATTGAAGACAGACAAAGAGAAGGTCAATCAGATTTAAAAATCGCGAAATTTGGAAAATTTTTAATATGAGTTTTGATTGTCATGAAGATGGGTAAATAGACGGTTGAATATGAAGTGTAGATCATACGTACCAGAATGGAGAAGATTTGATGGTTGGCAATTGAAGACGGGTAAATAGGAGGTGTCTGTCAATCGGTTGAAAAATATTACAAATTTGCAAAAATTCGTACATGAGTTCTGCTTGACATGAAGACGGGTAAATGGAAGGTGTTGATCGAACGGACCTCTTTGCCCGCAATCGCAAAATTCGCAAAATTTTATTATGAGTTAAGATTATTGAAAACGGGTAAATAGACGGCTGGTGAAGATCGAAACGTCTAAAATCCGCGAATTTTGTTATATAAAGATTGGATGGATGCAAATGTCAACTAAGCTTCACTTCTTCGTTATGTCTTTAAAATTCTAATGGGGCGTAGCAACGCACGCCGGGTGTCCGCTAGTTTATTATTAAAATCGAACTTACAGATGTGCAATTTGGTACATTTGACAAATTGAAACATATGTACTTATGTGTATTAATCACTCCCCCTCCGACTTTCTACTTCCCAACCGCAACCCTACTACCCATCTACAATAGATGAAAATTTAATTATATTTTTCCAATTTATTTTAACAATATAGTTATCAAAATTTTAACGCAAGAACATTATATTCTTTGTTCATCTTAAACAATAGAATTGTCTTTATCGAAGTCGTCTTCGTCATCAGAATAAGCTGCCGTGTACGAATCGTTAAAACACAGATTTGATCCAAATGACGAATATCTCATTTGTTGGTTCGGCAACTCCAAAAGACTTATTACTTCTTCCAGATCTGCTTTTGTCTTGATAACAAAAGATCGGAGGAGTCCATAGCTCTATTGAAAACGTCTGAAAGAATTTTTAATCTGGAATTATTCCTGGCGTGAGAACGTCTGTCAAGTTTTTAGAGTTTGTTCCAGAATTCTGAGGCATTTTCACCTAGACCTGGACCACGGGTACGTTTTCATATCCAACGAAAACGTTTGACTGCAAAGACTTTTATTTTCTTTTTAATCGAAACCCTGTCTCAGTCTAGCTTAATTTTGGTCTTCCACTACTGGAGGGTAAAGGTCCTTTTTAAAAGCCATTCTGAGATCAGGGTTTTGAATATTGACTGATGTGTTTGGCATTTTGTTAAATACCGTTTTGTATAAGAGACAAATCCTCTTAATTTGGCTTTAATTTGATGTATATTTGTTATACTTAAATCGTTTTTGTTGATTTCTTCTTTAATGTAATATGTGACGGCATCTGCATTTTGATTGTTGCTGTCCCAAATATCGATCGCAGTTTCGTGCGAAAACTCATACGTCACTGAAAATGCAAATCTAACTTCTAAAAACTATATACCTGGGGCCTTAACAGCTATCTTGCCATTTTCTACACAAAAGTATTACTCTAACAGTTACATGCGTAATTTTTCGCCAGAAACACAAAAGTATTACCCAGTGACTAACACAAATTACCATAAGTGTATTTTCTGAATACATAAAAATATAAAGAGGACCCCAGACAACTAAAACAAAACAAAAATTTCGTTTCTTATCACAGCAAATATCAATTTTACATACCGTGAGCATTGTTTTCCAACTTAAACTTGATTTTGATATTGAACCTTTGCCTATTTATTTACTTTGGAAACACAATGAACTGGTAGCGTCATTTTTCACAAACGCCTATTTGATAAATTAGCTGGCTTCAGAGAGCTGCCACAAGAAAGGAATTGCCATCCAGGCACAAAAAAAAATAATATATTTTTTAATCTAATAGAAGTATTTACTTTTAATAATATAAGTAATTTTTTGAAATTACTCTATCATAGATTTTTTGACTTTATGATAGAAAAATCGGCATTTCGCCCAAAGTGCCATGGCTGCATTGAATTGAATTAATAAACTAATGGTTAAAATTAAAAAATTTCTTTTTAAAAATATTGTGCTCGAAAATGTAATGCGAATTGAGCCTTGCGTACTAGGGTTAAAACAAAACAAACTTATAGTTTATCGCTTATTTATTTTTAAAATGCAAACTTCCGACTCTCAATTTCTATTTTAGTGATCGAAGATCAAAGATGATATCTGCTCCGACTAACTTCAACCATATTTCTCATATGGGACCCGGGGATGGCATTCAAAATCAACGTCTATTGGACTTACCTACGACACTGGAAACAGCCGATCAAGCGTGTAGTCAACTTGTAACTTCTCTGAATTCAGCACCTCAAACTAGAAAATCAAATTTTCTGGAGCAAAGTAAGTATACAAGGCATCAATAAAAAGCTTACTGATTACGGAACAGACATAGAACTTTTATACTAGCCTGGCCTATAAAAATTTCAACTTATAATTTAGGTTTACCTGGGTTTAACAGGGCTTATATTGATTATAGTCACAAAAGCTTTCTTATTTGCTACGAATGTGACGGCTTTGGAAAACATTATGGCTCGATTAAATATCGCATTCTGCATTATAATCGCAGTACTACCACTTCACCACAGTTAACGATTTCAAACCAACTATAGTCCTGTTGTGTACAAGCATATAAATTGTTGTCCGCTGGCAAAGACATACATATGTCTGCCATTAAGCCCTACTCCATTTTTACCCGCAGGCAATATGAATCGCAAGTTTTAATTTAGCTGAGTTTATTGTAAACGATTGCTAATGACAACCTGCATTCTGGTCGGTACAGTATGTTAAATTTATGAAGCAAATATTCGTTTATTGTTTTGGAAAGACTACCGTTGTTTGCAAACAATTTCTGGAGAAGTATTGAATGCGTCAGTTTCATAAAAACCATTGAGAGGGCGTGCTTTATACCTCCAATAAAATATAAAAAAAAACGAAGATAAAAACGAAATTTACAAAAGAAACGCCACATTCGCCATTTCTCTGTATGCGTGTTCTTTGAAGTGCGTTCAAAACAGTCATTAAAAATGGTTTCCATATTGTTAAAAAATATACAAGTTTATATAAACTTCAGTAGACCGAAGCTAGATTTGTGCTATTTTTGTTACAACTCATAGTATCATCTCACACAACTCACACTTGGTACAATAAAGCTGATTTTTAGGTGTGCCCTAGCACATTGAGTCCATTTTGTGAGTTTCTGGTCACACTGTTTTGGTTGTGCTCCGCACTGTAAATAAAAAGCAACTTCAGACAGGCCTAAAAAAACGTATACATCATCATTAACAAATTAATTCTTTTATTTTTAGATGATGGCAATTCAGACGATTTCGGAAATGATAATATAACTTCTAGGTCCCCTAGCCCAATGGCCTCATCATTTATAGATGGCTTAAGCAATATCGAATAATTTTAGTCACATTTTGTATGTAATCAACCTGTTTTTCGAATACAAAATCTCAATAAAAATACATATACAATTGGAGGTGTTTTTGGAGATTTAACAGTTCACAATACAATACAGATATTCGGACAATTATTAAGTTCCTTAAGCGGATAATGCCTAGTTGCGAATACTAATGCACTATTTGCTATTCCATAGGTGTCTCTAGCCGGTGGCAGATATAATACACTTGTGCCAACGCATATACCAATGTTTAAAGCACATCTGATAATCCTAGGTTTGAGCTCCTTTCAAGGGTCTCTTCAGTTTAAAGAACAGGAAAAAGGCGCAGAGACGTAATTGTTTCTCCACCACAGGTGGGGTAGTCAGACTCTGAGAATATTCACGTAGATAGAATTGTTGCTTTGAGAATAAAGTGTGACCAAGAATGAATCAATTGGAGCAATACTGCGTGACCTGGAATATGGAAGAAAATAAGTCAAAGTCAGAAATCATTTTTTCAGAAGAGGAGGACGTTTGTCGGCGGCGGAAAAAGGGGTTACAATGGCGAGCCCATCCGTGTTGTTTCGGAATTTACGTATCTTGGTGTTGTACTGTCCCCGGAGTTGTCTTTTGAAAAACACATTGGGTAGTTTTTGATGTTGGAGGGAGCAGTATCACTTTAAAGTAGCCTACTATTTCTTTGATACATGGTCCTGTATCATGATAACTCAAATTGGCTATTATGATGCCGCATTACTTAAGTTTAGTAGGAAGATTATTGCAAATTTATACTTGATCATGGAGCAAGTTGGTCTGCTGAACACGGTCATTGACATTGAGAAACAAAACTCGACACTTGGAGGAGCATGCTGTCAAAAAACAATATTTCATTTGACATGAAGCTCAAGATTTTTAGAGCAGTGTGCAGAGCTATACAGTCATATGGTGCGCAAGTTTGGGGCTACACACTTCCAGATGATGTAGATAATTTATATATGTTTTTTATTAAACGAATTTTTTGCCTACCTAGAACGACACCAAGCTATGCAATAGCGCTGGATACGAATATGGAAAGCAGTTGTCTGTATATGTTGGACTTGCACATTAAATACATTCATAAAACACTATTCACTTACAGCAACGACGGTGTCCATCATATTATGTCTTAGGCAATATTAGCCAAATATATCTTCTGGGCAAAAGGTCTTAATTTTATCAGTGGACCTTTTAATATTGCTTGGAGTGAAGAACTTTTGGAACCATCTATCTGGGCACAAACCCGAGAAATGATGTTAGATGCGTTATCCGAGAATCGAAATCAACGACTCTTTAAAAGGAAAATGAATAGAGTGACAAGAATCTACAAAAACCTCGATGAATCAGTATGTAGTAGACTGCTCCATTTAGAAAGCAGAACGGTATCATGGGTGCTGAAAGCAAGATGCGACATGATCTGGCTCAACGGAACGTAAATACACTTCTCAACAAGGTGGAGCGAATATTTGTAGGCTTTGCAGCACCAACGAAATTGAGTACATTCTCCACTTTATTGGAAGATGCCCAATTCTATCCGAGTATAGATTGCTATTTTTTGGAAATTGCTTTTTAGGCGAAAAGAAATTATAAAATTTGCTAAACGATGCCTTTGAAACTAACTGGAAGAATTTAACACTATATCTTCAGCATGCCATAAGATACCGAAAACAAATTTTAATGGAATGGAATTGATCAGTAACAAGTTTGGGAGCGATAGCATTAAAAACAAAAAGTTTTTTCGCAACACTTTTTTCAAAATTATCTGATCTTATTTCCTCTCATTGCATCTCGCGTAATTCAAGGAAATCAAGCTTTTACGGAATCAAAGCTTAATAATGTCTAAATCCTGATGATCTTATGCAGTTTTGGCTCTAATTTTGTCATTTCTGCGAAATATCAAAACATCTGTGAACAGTTTGTTATCCTACGAGGAAAAGGGAAGGGAAAGAGCCTATAACGATGCTGGCTTTAATGTTAGCGAAATATCGCGAAAAATCGGTCGAGCACGTTGTGTTATCACCAAATTTTTGAACAATCCGGATGATTATGTTGTGAAGCATAGCTCTGGAAGGAAACCCAAGTTGTCTGATCGCGAAAAAAATCGCATAATACTTAAAGCTAGCAATTCGTTTGCTTCGTACTCCACACTTGCCGCATGTTGCAGAACGCCTGTGTCACGGAAGACTGTTTGGCGGACGCTGCATTCATTGGAATGCATTGTCAGAGGAGTCTTAAAAGAGTCTGCGTTCTTAAAGCCGCACCACAAAACTGCACGACTTCAATTTGTGGAAAAAAGCTTGGACGGAAACTGAGCCTCGGTATGAAATTTGAACTTTATTTTGTTTATACAGCTTTGTTCAATATTTATCATTTAGATAATTTTTTCTGATAAAATAAAAATATAATCTTGACAGCCCAAATGCGTTTCGGCACTATTGGAGAGATTCGCGTAGGGATCCACTTTTATTTTCCAAACGCAATTTCGGAGGCGGATCCGCAATGGTTTGGAGAGCCTTTCATGCGTGTGGAACGCTTGATCTGTGCTTCACAAGCTCTACGATGAGTGAAGAATACAAAAAGTAAGATCTTGTTTTTATGCAAGATAATGCATCTATTCACAAGAACGTTTCACACCATGGGACTCATCATCGTCTGCCAGAGTTACTAAAATAAAATGTCTGCTTGACGAGCCGTTCCCAACACCTAAATTAAAGCATAATTTCACACTAGAAGAAGTAACCCAGGAAATAAAAGCTCTCAAGAGCGGGAAGGCCCTGGGAGGGGATGGATTGGATGGCAGGACCATCAAAGCATTTCCTATTAAGGCTAAGCTTTTTGTGGCTTTGTTGTTCAATTCTATTCTTCGTTTGGGACATTTTCCGTCCCTGTGGAAAAAAGCGGAAGTGGTACTCATTTTAAAGCCTGGTAAGGAAGCAAGCAGCGTGACTTCGTATCGCCCTATCAGCTTCTTGCCAATTCTTTCCAAAATCTTTGATTGAATCCTGCTCAAAAGATTGATAAAGGTAGATAAAGTGGAAAAGGCGATTCCCAATCATCAATTTGGGTTTCGAAGATCGCACTCCTGAGCAATTACATCGATTCACCAATTTCATTGCCGAGGCTTGTGAAAACAAGCAGTACGCTGTTGGAGTGTTTTTAGATGTGCAGCGGGCATTTGATCGAGCATGACACATGGGTATCCTTTACAAATTCAAAGAGGTAGTGCATGACAAATTTTTTAGGGTGCTGGAAAGTTTCCTAAGTGACAGATCTTTTACAGTACTTCAGGAAGGCTTTAGTTCCAGCTGTAGAAAGATTAAAGCTGGTGTTCCTCAAGGAAGTGTGCTGAGACCTTTTCTGTACCATTTATTTACTGCCGATATTCCGAGTTGTCCTGGTATGTGTTTCGAAAACCCGCTCGACTTCCAGTCGCCACTTTTGCAGACGACATTGCAATAGTGGCCCGTCATTCATGCTTTTACTCGTCGAGCGATATTTTACAGGAATATATGGAGGAATTTGGGTGACCAGATGGAACATCAAGGTAAACTAAACTCGGCTAAGTCAAGCTCTGTCACTTTCACCAATAGAATGTCCTTGGATTTTCCTCAACGGAGAGCTCATTTCCCATGCTGTACAGTATAAGTACCGTGGAGCAATTTTGGATAAACGCCTAACTTTTGGACCTCATATTAATAGGATCTGTGGATGCATCAAGGATAAAGCAAATAAGCTTGGGTGGATACTATGCTCAACAAATCGTTTGAGCTTAAAAAACAAGGTCAGGCTTTATAAGTCTATATTGACCCCAATATGGAAATATAAAGTTCAAGTTTACGGTACAGCGGCTGTTTCCCATTTGCATAAAATAAGAATTATCCAGGCGCGAATCCTTCGAAGGCTGACTGGTGGTCCCTGGTTTCTCCGCACCCGTGTCTTGGAAAACAAAAAAGGCGTCCCAATGGTGGGTGATATAATTAATACACTTGTCCGGAGATACAGGGGCAAATTATGTGGCCATCCCAATTATGTTATGGGTATATAAGGACGAGGAGGATTCTGGATGGAGGAGGTTCCTCATCGATTTTTTTTAAACATTTTTATATCACTTTACTTCTTCTATCCAACTTTCCACTTTTCTTAGTTTTTTTAGATTTTATTTTTATTTTGTTTGTAAAGGCCTATACTCAGGTGAGATAAATATTTAGTTCGGCACAGTGCTTCATACAAATAAGATGCCTTTTCAAACTTATTTAGATTAAAAAATCTAAAAATAGAATGCACTTGTTTGTGTGAGTAAACACAACGAACAAGCAAGAGAATACGTGTGCACACATACAGTCGTCGGCACGGTAGCCACTTAAAGAAAAAAAATATTCATATTTTATTTTTTCCAAATATTTTGACACCAACGTAAAATAGCACACCCTTTTCATTTCTTAAGTGTTCTTAACCTTAAAAATAAAAAGAAAAAATATTTTATGTACCTATTAATTTACTTCTTAACATTAAAAAACAAAGCAATCAATATTCAATATTCTTATATCCAGAAAAAATTTCTTCTTTACAGACCTCACATAATTTGAATCCGTACTCGTACAGATTTCCTTGAATAGCATTATATTTGATACAGAATCAAATTTAATTTGGTTTATATCACTGATGGCAAAAAAATTAAATTAATTAAAGGGACAATATATTTCTTATAAATCCTACTAGTTCCTTAAACACCTCGTGTTTTACTTTTGCCAGTTCTTCCCAAAATAAAGAAATTTCTTCTTTTTTTAACTTGGCTTCAGTTAACTTTAACATGGCCCACTGGAAGTAATTTTATCTGGATCCGATTCATATAAATACTCAAACTTTTTAATTAGCGGCAATTTATCAGTTTCTTCGCTAGAAATTACGTTGCCATTTTTTTTTTTTTTTAAGGACGATAGAAGTATCGAAAACCAACTCTATCGCTGGACTGCGCTCGAAGTGTGGGACTCTAACCGCACTAAACTACCGCCACCTAACCCGTTTCCCGGCGGGACTGCCTTTCGGTATTACTTCGCCGGGGGGAATGCCCTTAGGCTCACTTAGGATTCTCTTCTATGTATAGAATTGCGCTCATGATCGGCGCGACGCAGTTTTTGGTAAACTATTGTGGCCATGGTGCTTACCGCAGACCAATTCTCTTCCGAGTCAAGCATGATGCTCACAGGTTACAATCGGCTGGTTTCCTCCCCACCCTCATGCTAAGCTCGTTTCTTTCTCGATTAAATGTCGGACAGACAAAAAATATGTGTTCTGCGTCTTGTGTGCCCCCCTGACAGTCGGTACAGGTTGGGTCGTCCTCGTGCTTAAACCTCCAGAGGTAGTATTTGAAGCACTCATGTCCTGTCAGCAGTTGCGTCAGATAGAAGTTTAACTGTCCATGTCGTCTGTTTAGCCAAGCGGCTATGTTCGGGATTAGGCGTCGCGTCCAACGTCCGTTTGTACTTCCATTCCACCTTTCCTGCCAAAGCTCGATTGTCGCTGATCTTTGCGCTTCCCGATTTTGAAACCCTCCAGTCTCCGCCAAGACTTTCCTCTCGTTCGCCAATAGATCGATGGGGATCATGCCCGCTACCACAAGTGCTGCCGCGTGGGATACCGTGCGGTATGCAGAAGCCACTCTCAGCGCGCATAGTCGGTAGGCTGATTCTGCTTCTGCTCTGTAGGACTGTGTTGTCATGGCACCTGCCCACACTGGTGCTGCGTAAAGGAGGATCGAAGTGACCACACTAACTAGAAGCCTTCTCGTACTCTGCTTGGGTCCGTGGGTGTTAGCCATGATGCGCGCTAACGCCACGCTCGCAGTAGCAGCCTTTTTGCTTGCATAACGCAAGTGCGCGCTATATGTGATCCGTCTGTCTATCATTACTCCCAAGTATTTGAGGTATGGACTGGAGTGTATTGTGGCACTTCCGACCACTATGCTGGTAGTTTCGACTGCCTTCCTGCTACTAATGAGCACGGCTTCCGTCTTGTGTTCGGCGAGTTGGAGTCCATTTGGGTCATCCATTCATACACTATACTAATAGCATCGTTAGCTGCTCGTTGGACTTCGCTTATGTGCTTCGCCACCACTATCAGTGCCACATCATCTGCAAATCCTATAGAGGTGCATCCATTTGGCAGCTGGATTCGGAGGACATCGTCGTAGGCCACATTCCACAATAGTGGGCCAAGTACCGATCCTTGAGGGACTCCTTGAGGGGAAATTACGTTGCCTGGTTTGATCATAATGAGAGATTTAATACCAAAACCAGCTCCAAGTAAAATTCGTGTACCGTTTCCTTTACTTTAAAAGTTGTAGATTTTTCTATCTATATATTGTTGGGCTTTAAGACCAACAAAAATTTTGTCAACGGGCAATAAGTAAAAATTTAAGTTGCTAACATGAAAGCAACTTAGTTCCATATTCTTTAAAAAAATATGTTTTGCAGGTATTTTTAAAACATAGCTTTGATACTATAAAAATATATTTGGGATATTCACAATTATCAAATTGTTGATCTGAAATATATCACTTTGATATGTTCGAAATGTAAAAGTTACATATTTGAACATGTCATCTAAGAACTTTTCAAATGAAGTCCGATTTGATACGACAAAATATCACTAACTCACTTTTTGTTTTGCACCTGTGAACTAGTGTTTGTGGTCTCAGCGTCTGTGTGAGAGGACTCATTGCAAACTGCACTTTTTTTGTAAGAAACCTAAATGTGTAATCAACTTATAAAGCATATGTTCTGGTGGTGTGTAAACTCTTCTTACCTTAGTTGCAGATTATTTCACAAATTATCCATCCACAATTTTTGCAGCCTCTACCAGCTTAAAAACATGCTTGGAATATAGTATTAGCAGTAACAGTACAGGCTCAGATTATTTACAGAGTTACATGCTGTGTTTCCGATAGTTTTCAGTGTGTACAGAGGAAAAATGTCCAGATTTAAATAAGGTGCTGAATAATGTTCGAACTTTTTTCGCTTAAGCCAATTATTAACAAAAAAAAAAGCCAAAACGAGCTGATTCCAATAAAAAAGTGCCAGTGCACCAACAGGAAAAAAACACCAGTTTTGGTGCAAAAACACCAAGTGTGGCAACCGTGGTCGTCGGTTGGCTCTCTGGCTTTTGAACAAAATTTCAAGAGAGCCTGGAGCCAGCTCTGCAGCCAAAAAATCGTATGGCGTTACTCATCTTCATATTCTAATGACTTTGTCTAAACCCAATTAAGAACATTTGGGGTATCTTAGCCAGGCGAGTTTACGCCAATAACAGCAAATTTGTGAACGTCGAAGCTCGTCATGCTGATCAAGAATATATATACTTTATGTGGTCGGACATGCTTCCTTCTATGCGTTACAAACATCCGCACATTTTTAATAAACCCTCTTCAAGGGTATAATTAAATACTAGACTCACAGGGTTGCGTTTTTTGGGTTTTAAGTATTCTCCCATATCCTTTGAACTAGTTCCTAGCTCTAAGTCACAAGTCACTTAACCATCTGAAATCTATGGAAGCGGATAATAGACAATTTATTGTGTGTGGTGTGTACAAGCAAAAATTAAATTAAATCGACCGTTACCGTTATCATTTGTGTTATTTTGTACTCCAAATTCTACAATCTATAAGATTCTGTCGTGCATTATTTTTAAGCGCCTAAAGCCGCTTATAAGCACGCTGATTGGACATTAACAGTTTGCCTTTAGAGCTGGGAAATCCACCACAGACCAGATTTTCACATTACGACAAATCCTGAAGAAGAGCTATGAGAGAGGCATCAAAACTTACCATCTCTTTGTTGATTATAAATCAGCCTTCGACACGCCAGTAAGGTCGAGATTCTTTGAAGCCCTGTCTCCTTTTGGTATACCAGCAAAGTACGTTCGACTTGGCATGATGACGTTGAGAAACACACAAAGCTCCATCAAAATAGGAAAGAATTTACCAAAAGAGTTTTTAGGCAGGGCGATACCTTATCGTGCGACTTCTTTAATCTGCTGATGGAATATATACTGCGCCAGTGTCCACATGTCAACAGAACGGGCCCATTTCTTCGTAAAGATCTAATGCGGAGCCGGATGAATGAACAAGCTCGAGCAAAAAAGGGGTTTAAAGCGAAGGCTGCTGAATATAGCGGCAAGAGGGGACGACCACAACTAAGATGGAAGGACCAGGAGAGGGAGGACTTTTCCAAGCTTGGTGTGAACCACTGTTGCCAGCTCGCACGGATTCCTTGAAGATATATTTATACTTCCAAGTATCACTTTTATTGTAATTATTAGACAGCGGATTTTATGCAACTTTTTAAATAAAGGCAGATTGAGGTGAAAATTTGGATTTATACTAATTAAATAACCCACTTTCCATTGAAAACTGCATATTCAATATATGCAAATTTAGCATATTTTGCATATGCAAAATATGTAAAAAATATGCAAAATATGCAAAAAATATGCAAAATATGTAAAATTTATAAAAAATAAAAATTATTATAAATTTTAGATACATGGCCAATGACGACGCTTAAATAGAAATTGAAGACCAAACGATCAATGTTGTTCTTAGGCAATTGCTAGTATATAAAATGTATAATACGAACAGTGTGAAGGCAGCCTTAGTATAACAATTGTGGTGACTCCCTTTATCTTAGATGAATTTTCCAAAATTTAAAAAAAAGATTAACTTTTTTCACCTGCAACATATGTTGTAGCAGTGTGTTGCTAGTATAAATGTGCTGGGTATGAATAATTACAGTGTTACAAAACAAAAAATCTGCACATACTTTTTACGGGACCCAGTACATATTGTTGAGCCAGTCCAGTAGAGCGTTTCCTCATACTTGGTTTGTTCCTAACACCCCCAAAATCTGAAGTTATGGCCCAAAAACCGCTTTTTGCTATTTTACCTCAAATCAATAGATATAACTCGCGGATGAACCTTCCGATTGTTCATAACTTTATCAATTCCGATAGCGACGAGAAGAATCTAAAACAATTTTATCAATGCTTTGACTAATTTAACGCGATGGCTGAGAAATGCGGCTTACAGATCTGGCATTTTCAACTTTTTTTGTGAAATTTGTACTTTGGCCATCACTATTTAACTATTTTATTTTATGCATTTTCTTATTTTATTATAACAGCCCATTTAATTCTCCGTTGAACGGTTGTTGTCCCAATGAATTTGGGCACCGTTTGTCGAAGTTATGCGCGTTTTTCTGAGTACACATCGACAATCTAGTATTTTATTTTAGTATGTCAACATATTTATGATTGCTTTAACATAAGTGCCCCTAAAAGTAAACTCAGTTTTGATTGGCGCCAAATTCAAAAAATCTTTTTAAAACTTAAATACATAAAAAGCTAATATATATAAACTTTCATGTTTCACAATTTTTGGGCAAATATTAACGGTTGCGGAATACTGTTATCTAACATAAAGATAGTAAGAATGTAAGTGGCTATTATTATTTGTTAATGAGCTGAAGGTCGCTTATAAAAAGGAGCAGTGCTCAGCAAGAACCGTGCAAAGGCAGGCACGGTTAATGTTTTTGAAAAGCTGATTGCTTTCATGGCGCAAGCCTTTGCCATCGGCGAGAATAGCGAAATGTGTCCCGGCCCTGCGGACCAGTCGTGGGAATATCTGGTCAAATGCAGAGAATTTAGCAGTGGGTTAAATATAAAATTAAAACCGTTTAATACTTAAGAAATTACTTTTCAAGCCCACAAATAAGGTCCAATGATAACTGCATAACCATCATCTCTTTAAATATAAAAGAGAGTGTCCTGACTGACTGACTGATTGACTGATTCACTGACTGATTGGCAATCATCGCACAGCCTAAACGGTAAGAGATAGAAAGCTGAAATTTGGACAGGAGTTTCTGTTAGTGGTGAAAGTGCGTACTAAGACGGGGTTTTGGAAAATTCCACCCGGAAAAGTCTGAAAAGCGTCGGAAAAGTTTGTATGGGAAAAAATGTTATTTTTCATCCGATTGACTTGAAACTTGGTTTGTAAGCATAGTACGCGAAATAATTCGACACGTGTTTTCCCGATTTTAGAAAATCCGCCCACGAGGAAAATGGCCGTAAAATTCTGCATGAAAAAAAACTATTTTTCATCCGATTGGCTTCAAACTCGGTTTGTTAGGATAGAATATGAAATAGTTTGAAGTGAGATTTTCCGATGTTGGAAAATTTGACCCAACGGTCGGAAAATTCCCGGAAAATTTCTGCATGAACGAACTATTTTTCATCCGATTGGCTTGAAACTCGGTTTGTAAAGACAGAATACGAAATAGTTTGAAATGTGACTTTCCGATGTTGGAAAATTTGACCCAACGGTCGGAAAATTCCCGGAAAATTCTGCATGAAAAAAAAATATTTTTCATCCGATCGGCTTCAAACTCGGTTTGTAAGGGCGGAATATCGAATTGTATTTTTAAAATGTGATTTTCCGAATTGGAAAAATTTGACTCCAACGATCGGAAAATTTCACGGAAAATTCTGCAAAAAAAACTATTTTTCATCCGATTGGCTTGAAACTCGGTTTGTAAGGACAGAGTACGAAATAATTAAAAATGTGATTTTCAATGTCGGAAAATCCGCCCCTGGCGTGAAAATGCCCGGAAAATTGTACATGCAAAATAACTATTTTTCATCCGATTGACTTGAAACTCAGTTTGTACGGTCAAAATAAAAATTTATTTGTGATTTAATTTTCCCATGCTGGAAATAACGCCGGGATGCCCACTGGGAAGTGATTGGGATGTGAGTGGTTTGTTGTTTTAGAAGTGGGTAGATAGTGGGTGGTAAGTGATGTGAAGTGGGTGGAATGTGGCGGGAAGTGGGTGGGATGCGGGAGGAATGTGGGTGGGATGTGGACGAGCAGTGGGTGGGATGCGGGTGGGATGTGGGCGGGAAGTGGGCTGGATGTGGGCGGAAAGTGGGTGGGAAGTGAGTGGGAACTGGGGGAAATTGGGAGTAAAGTGGGTGGTATGTGGGTGGACTGCAGATGGGAAGTGGATGGGATGTGGGTGGAATGTGGGAGGGATGTGGATGGTATGTGGGCGGGAAGTGGGAGGGATGTGGGTATGATGAGGGCGGGAAGTGGGAGGGAAGTGGGAGGTGGGCGAGATGTGGGCGGGATGGTGGCGGAAAGTGGGTGGGAAGTGAGTGGGAACTGGGTGGAATTGGATGTAGAGTGGATGGGAGGGATGGGGGTGGGAGTTGGAAAATGGAAATTTGAAAATTAAGCAAAGGGCATAGCTTCGGGTTATTTGCTAGTTGTAATAATATAGAACCGCGATAAAATACCATGGATGAGCAATGATGAAGAATATAAAAACCACAATAGCAGGATGGACGAACCATTAAATAAAAACAAGAACCGAAGAGGACCCCGCCAAGTTAAAATATGAAAAAAGTGACATCATCTTGCACCAAAGAAGCAATGCATAGCCCATTTGGGCATCGACCCGTTATTCTGTCTAAAAATCAATGTGCAATACAATACACGGTGAACTCAGCGCATTATAAATTGCCTAATTTTGAGGCGAGGACCTTCACAAGCTGACGTCGCAACAAGTGTAATTAGCTCGCTTGGAAGAGAGTTAAAGCAACTGAGTCCGAGCGTGTCGACGTCGGCGCGCATAAGCAGATAGCGCATTAAATGCAATGTGGGCGACTTTGACTCGCTGTTTGTACAAAATAGCTTATTTTGGCTCAATAGGTAACATTATTGGAGAGCGTTAATATATGCCCAAAAATTGTGAAACATGAAAGTTTATATATATTTGCTTTTTATGTATTTAAATTTTAAAAAGATTATTTGATTCTGGCGCCAATCAAAACTGAGTTTACTTTTAGGGGCACTTATGTTAAAGCAATCATAAATATGTTGACATATAATACTAAAATAAAATACTAGATTGTCGATGTGTACTCAGACAAACGCGCATAACTTCGACAAACGGTATCCAAATTCATTGGGACAACAACCGTTCGACGGAGAATTAAATGGGCTTTTATAATAAACTTTAAGAAAAAATCGCTTAAAATAAAATAGTTAAACCAGTGATGGTCAAAGTACAAATTTCTCAAAAAAAGTAAAAAATGCCAGATCTGTAAGCCGCATTTCTTAGCCATCGCGTTAAATTAGTCAAACCATTGATAAAATTGTTTTAGATTCCTCTTGTCGCTATCGGAATTGATAAAGTTATGAACAATCGGAAGGTTCATCCGCGAGTTATATCTATTGATTTGATGTAAAATAGCAAAAAGCGGTTTTTGGGCCATTACTTCAGATTTTGGGAGTATTTGGGAAACACCAAGTATGAGGAAATGCTATACTCGATCTGTTCTACAGCGTGAGCTAGTTCATTTCAAAAGTATTTTTTCGCTGTAACACTGTGTTATTACAAATATTATGGAGGTGTTGCTACCTGATGCCTCTAGTTCAGTGGTGCACAAAACGCCTATGGCCTGTCCCACGGGATAGGAACTGAAAATGCTGCCGGCGTCGCAGCCGACACACGCATAGAAAGAGAGAATACGTGTGTTCTATAAATAGCACGCACACATATTTATTTCTTTGCTTGTAGCCCATGTATGACATAATGACGTTTACTTTGTGTTTCGCTGCTACCCACACCATCGCAAATCTTGATAGTGTGTGTTTGGGCACCACTGCTCTAGTTTCACAATTTATTGGGCCCAATCTCACGCTATACAAAAATTTTAATTTTGTGGCATTGTGTTATATGAAATTATATGATTTAAAAATCTGCCGGCATTATGGGAGACTGCCACACAGAGAGATGGGAGGCTGCGACACATATATAATAATGAGCTGCCATTAATAAATTCCACTATAAGGTCCCCCGAGACCAAAAAATGTAGAATTATACTCTAGTCGCCACTTATAACCTCTGGTATTTAGGTTTAGTTTATTCTCTGGTCTTTACCGAGTATCTCCACTCAGTATCCTTGGTCTTAAGGTGTAGTTTATTTTCTTGTGTCCACCGAGGCTCCCCGCTTAGTATATCCCTAATCTCTGACACAGTGTATGATCCTCTAGTTTACAGCTAGGACTCTAGGTTTAATTCAAGTCACTCCTGGTACAAACTTGGCACAATCTAACGCAAGAGAATCAGATGGAGAGTAATTCTTTAAGTAAAAGTTGCCATTTCTGATATAGAGCAGTATGCAAGCTTTTGGAATCACTCTGCTTCTTAGACATCTTGTTATGGTCACTCATGTAGTTCGGCCTGTAAAAAAGTAAATTGGCAAATTCCAGTTCAGGACAGTCGTCTGCAAATACCTACTATACAGCAGCGAGTGGCCCACTTATCCCAATATTTGTTCTTAAATAACTTTGATTTATTTCAAAATAATTTATGATTTATATACATTTATTAACAATTTTGTTTTGTACAAAGTAATTTCCATAATATCTTTGTTATTAAACTTGGGTAAGCATTTTATTTTTTAGACTTTTTCTTTTTTTTCACAATTTTATTTCTCTTCTTACTTTTCAAATCTTTGCGTTTTTCACTTCTTAATGATTCCGTTGACGAACTCTTTAAATGTTTCCGAAGCTTCTTTTCCTTTCGGCTCTTTTGTTCAAATATGTAATCGCTACTTAGATCAGCAGATTGGGGAGCAACATCGAGTTGCATTGTGTTATCATAACCTAAAACTATATTATTTGACGACTTTCTAAACGGATTATCGGGGCGACGAGGTCTTGAGGCCACCGATGATATAACTCGGCCATCTCCTGATTTTTGATTCTTACAGCCATTTCTATCCAAATCTTCACTACTGTGTCCATCATACCGCGTTTTGGATCTTTCCTTGAATGGTCGGTTGTTTTTATTGCTCTCAATGAAACTTTGATCTTTGCTATCAGATTTGTCTATAGACCGATGAGTTCTTCGACTTTGACTCGAATGCCTTCTTTCCGTTGGAGAAGCTCGTTCCTTCGAATGTCTATCTCTTTTTCTGCTACTATAATGATCCGATTTGCCTCTGTACTTATCATCGTTGTCATTACTTTTCCCAGCGCTTTCTCTCCGCTTTCCCTTTGATCGATCTGGTGAGTAACTTCTTTCCTGTGCGACTTTACTCCCAAGCCTATCCTTGATTGACTTGCTTGCAATGCGCTTGGGAGAATGCGGGCGATCTTTAGGATCACTTCTAATTGAAACGGAGCGGTCTTTGCTGTTTCCTTTGGAATTGATTACAACTTGAAATTCTACAGGTCTAATTGCGTTAATAGCTTTTGCAAAGATGGCATTTTCTGCCTTGCGAATGACGTCAGAGGTTATTTCAGAATGCTCGTCAATATTACTGCCGCCCAGCTTTTTCGAAAGGTCCGCCAAATTAGGGTTTAAAGTACTGTCATCCAACTCCCATTTCGATATGTGAACAGCATCAACGTTCGCAACGCTGCTCTCTTCATCAAAATGTATGTCTCCTGCCTCTATATCTAAAGTGGAGTCGTTATGGGGCTGATCAAACTTTATATTCTCCGCACAGCTGGGACTCATTTTATCCGTAATAGAATCTGATTCTTTGGAAATGGGATTGATATCTGCCTCGCCAAACATGTTCAATGAGCTGTTGCCGGCAATTGGTTTGGACACAACTATGGCCGAGCGCTTTGAAGTAGGTTCATCGTCTGGTAAGTGAACTTTCTTGGGTTTTTCCTTTTTTTCCTTCTTGTCTTTTTTATTTTTCTTACGTTCTGATTTAACTTTCTTTTTTTTCTTACGCTCCTTCAACTGCAGACTAAGTTTAAGCTTATTCTCCTTTCCCATCGAATTGCACATGTCTAGGAGATCAGAACTCAATCTGGGCGAACTCAGTAAGATTTTAGAATCTGCAAAGACATCCGCTCTTTTCTCTGGGGTCTTGGGGGAACCGCCATAAGGTTCGTGCGGTTCAGATATGGCAATCTTTGCAGAGTAAGACTTAGTGGGTGGCGTTAGACTGCGGAAGTTGTCAGAAAATTCCAAGTCATTATTTCTACTGCTAGACCTGTGCCGCTTCCGTGGAACAATTTCATCGTCAATTTTTTTAGCATGCGAACTTTTGAAATGTGACATTTCCGGACTCGCTTTATTTCTATTTTTGTAAATCTCATTATCAGGTAGATGAGAAGATTCAAAACCGGGTGGTGGCGGCTCAACTGGTTCAAGCTTGGTTCCATATGGCTTGGAATAGGACTTGTCCTTGAAATCAGTTTTATATACCGCCTTTGGAGTTGGCGAACGACGATGTCCAGACCTGATTTAAAAACGAAAAAAAGAAAGAAATGTTAGTTAAACAATTTATTTATATTTTAAATCTTGAATTTTAATTATTAAGAAAGATTCTATTCCGGCTTGTGTTTTTTTGTTTATACAAGGTAGTGGGATGAACAGATCATATCCAAATACCAAAGGCAAACTTTGATGACTATTACCAGCAAATGTGACCATCCGCACAGTAGTCTCTCCCACTACGTCCCAGTAACTTTGATAAGGCTAGGACTGACGAGTAAGAAAGTGAGTCAAACCCGACTTTGAGCAGCATCGAATTTGTAAGTTTTTTGCAGCTGCAATTCACAGTAATCGCAGCGCTCTAGCCCAGTACGCAACATCAAAAGTGCTGTTCTTATATGCTGAAATGCCTACCTTGTCGCTTTAATGACCAAATGGAATCAATAAAGTCGAGCGAAATCTATTAAGTTAAGGAATGTCGGGGAATGTCGTTCAGAGCCAGCTTGTTGATATTTTAAACCATTTTGCCGTGCCTAAAGAATCACTAAATCGATCAAAATGATAAACATAGTAATAATGTACACAAACTTTACGGCCAATCAAGTGGAAAGTAATGCCATATTGGTAATTTTCAGCTGAGTGTTCCCAATGATAATAAAATCGCAGTTTAAAACAAACAAACAATTAAAACTAAATTTTCTGAAGGTAAACATTACTCTTGAGCACAGCGCCATCCCATATTGTAATAAAAAAAGGATTTTACTTCGCATCGGTACGTTACGACATATTTACCATACTCTTCAGTGTCGTTATAATGCACTTAAAGTACTTGCCTGCGTAACGTATTCGAATGGGTATGCAGGTCTTAATCTGTACATCTGTACATATATATAAATGTGAAAGCATATTTTTATGTTTGTTTGTATATTTTGTCCTTATAGGCAGGGAATCAAACCGGAAGCGGAACCGTATACCGAAAAAAACCGATTGAAACTCAGAACCGGAGCCCGAACCGGAACCTATATTTTTAATTTTTTGTATACCTGTATCCGAGAACCGATATTGTTAGAACCGAAAAGAGCCTAAACGTTGTACCGGTACGGTTTCGGTTCTGAATGCAACCACTAGACTGCAAAAGACTGCGAGCAGTTAGATTTGACGGATTATTACGCCATTAGGCTCAATCGTTAGCTTAAAATAAAAAAAAGGTTCTGGCTTAGCAAAACTTTTGTTCAGTGAAATTGAAAATCGCAAGACCAGTCTGTTTGAAATATTATAATGTCAGGCTAACCTCTGAACAGAAAAGTACATGTGGAAATGCTTTTACTGATATATATTCAAGAATTTTATACACTTGTGTCCAATTGCAAATAAATGAGGAAAGCAGCTCTGACCCAACTACTTTGTCTGAATGTGGAGATGAAGTCGATTTATATATGAATTTCTATAAAAAGAATCAAAAAGAATACAAAAACTTAAGTATTTTCACAAATCAGTTTAATGGCATCAATTAAAGTTTTCCTGAGCTTAAAACTTTTACAAAATAAAGATAATGTACCTTCATGGTGGTCAGAAAATGCGAACGATTATTTTACGGTGTGAAGATTATTATGACTCCGATAATCAGATGGACAGAAATACCTTGACCGCTATCATGCTTCTAAGAAATAATCATTAATTTACCCTCTTTGTAACTAATTTTTTTTTTAATTTTAAGTAACGTTTGGTGAAGACATTGTTAATTAAATATCATTTTAATCATCTTGTGAATACAAACATGTGAAATTGTTTGGACTTAAGTTTTAAAATGTCTATTAGTTTCACCGGTCCATACCGGTACGTACCGGTATACCGAAATAAAAATCCAGGTACCGGAACCGGAACCGAATACCGAAACAGTATCAGAACCAAAACACAACCTTTTAACGACGAAACTTTAGTTTCGGTATGTACCGGAACCGGAACCGAAATTAGTTTCGGTTTGATGCTTATAGGCGTCTAAACCGCTGAACCGATCTTCATATTTAATCATGCGATCAGGAAAAGGTCATAAGCTACACTAGTGGTCATAATTATTTTGACCAAAAATAATTCATAAATAAACCATTATATCTTTTAAACAAAAAATCCTAAAATTGGCGCTTTTAAAGCAATAATGCATATTTGGGGGCGTTCTAGCTCAAAAACTAACTGGCGCCAGTGTAGCTCATGAAAAGCACAAAAAATTTAAATTTTCACGCAAATCGGCCATTCTTCGCAGATCGATCACGAACTTATATCTTATAAAAATGAAGAAAGTATAAAATACAATTTACAGATAAAACTAAGTACTATAACTTGACGAATCAAATTTTTAAAAAATAGCTCGTTTCTAGGACATAGAATCCAGGGAAAATGGGCAAAAAGGGTCTATTTTGCATTTTTATGTCCATTTTACAGTTAATCCATTAAAGATATGCAATTTCTAAAGCCAGATTCGGCTTCAGCGTGAAAAACTTGTCTAGAACAAATCATTGTTTTAGCATTTGAGGTCCTGTGCTGAGAATAAATCCATTTTCAAATCTTGTCAAAATACTTATGCCAACCACCATTTGCACATTTTGATTTATATTTTCTAACCTAAGCAGCCGATTGTTTACTACTTATGTGTTATTGAAAGCTTACTTTTATACCATTATCCGATATCAATTTCAAAATTATAGGATTTTTTGTTTAAAAGATATAATGGTTTATTTATGAATTATTTTTGGTCAAAATAATTATGCCCACTAATGTATGTCCCAAGTTTGTAAATGGTCCAAAAAACAGCGAAATTTGCAAAATTGTTACAAGAGTATTTATGAACGCGCTTTCATGCACTAATGGCTGGAGTAGAATACACGGCTCAATGGTAAATAGGAGTTGTATATCAAATGGCAATTGTCAAATAAGCTTCACTTCTTCATTTTGTGGAGTATCAACGCCCGCCGGGTACCACCTGCTAGTCAGTAATATTACAAAAAATGTATTTTATTTTATTTATCAAGGGTCAGTTCGTCCAATTAATTACGAACAGATAGCTATATTTAGAAGATGAGAAATAGGCCTGACTTCTGTTTTGCATACACAAGATTTCAGCTTCAGACTTCAGATATGATTATGTGTTTTTCAAAGAGCTTATTATTGTGAGAAAAATATGTGTCTTGTTAAGGGGGTTGACCCGTGTGAAGTTATAGATGAGATTGTTTTTCATAAATCTTATCTAAACCTATGTATAAGGCCCATTTTCTTAAAAGTTGCGGTTAGGTACCGGCCGGTCAAATTTGCCGGGCGGAATAACCTGCCGGTAAGTCATTTGGTTTTCTCAACGAGACTTACCGGCAGGTTCGACCGATATCGATAGATTGCTATCGCTGCCATAGTGTGACCAGAAAGTGTCAACGAATCAGCTGTGTTTGTTTTGGTTTTCTTAATTCTGTTGCTGGTAATCAGTAATGCCTCAGCGTGGGACACATGAATAACTGCACGGTTTGCCAAGAAAGTCTGACTCCAAAGAAGTCACCCACAATGATGAGGAAGCTACCACTTGCATGAGATCGCAGAGCCAGATTATGTCTGGCCCAGCGGTTAGTGTGCTGGACTGCTGGGCGGGAGGTCGTGGGTTCGATCCCGCCTCTGAACATCTAATAATAAACGTTTTTTTCTTTCTTTAGAAAAATAGCATTTACACATACGGTCACCTTCACCCAGCTATTGGCTCCAGCTGTGAAGTAATCTAGCCATGAAAAAGCAAATTCTCAAACTTTGCCGTTCGGATTCGGCGTTAAACTGTAGGTCCCTTTCTCTTGTGCGAAAAAATTTAAGGCACACACGCCAAGAGATTGTGAGAAGCTTGGCTTGGCCCCGTTGGAGGAGCTATATAGCCAATTTAACATTTAACCTCTCTCCCTGTACACCGCTGCTTTATTTACTAGTTGCTCCGTCTGGGATTATGTCGCCATGTTGGCCATTGTGGTGATATCGTTCCTGGTGCTGCCAGTGAGTGTGGATAGTATTTTCCTTACGGTGCACACGTATCAGCAGTTGGATCACAATAGGAATGCCACATCACAAGAGACAATTTGTAATGCTATTGGCCTGGTTAATCCTTCGATTTCGTAGACGGTGGGCAGTGAGTTTGCCTCCTTGGCGATTGGTGCCATTTTGAAATTGCCAGCGCGGCGGTAAAGACATTTGCCTTTGCGGCGGCTGCCATTCAGCTGAACTTTCTGTTCCAGATCGCCGCATGTCTCTTCCTGTCTTACTGCCTGCCTCCCAATTGCATTTCGTGGATGCAACAAATTCGTTTAATATTGGCTTTTATTGGTTTGGCAATTAGCAAAATAAATGATACAACTGTTCGACACAGCTGTTGTTTATCGAGTAAAAATATCGATACTTTTATCGAAACTTGCCGGCAGGTTAAAATTTGACCCCATCATGAGGCTGCGGTTAAAGTTGCCGGCAGGTTTTCGCTAAAGACAGCATGGGACACTCAAAATTTGGCTAACCTGCCGGTAAGTTTGACTAACCGGACATTGAGAAAATGGGCCTAAAAGGATTTTTTATTTTCGATGTCGTTAGAACGTAAGAATAAACGTGTTTTCATAAAAACACGCATATTTAAAGGAATACTTTTGTTCAAAAATATAACTTCGAATACAACGTTTAGTTAAGGGTTGCCGTGGCATTCTATGCGTAAGCGTATTTCAAGACCATAAATGATCCCACATAACTATATAACCATGGATGAACAATGCTAAAGAATATAGTGAAAATCGTAAGGGATGTTTTAAACCACTTTCCGTGACTGACAAACCTTTTAATCGCTGAAAATAATAATGAAAGCAAATTTCTACCTTCAACAAGTGCAAGGTTCAATGCATAAGCGCAGCTCATAGATAATACTTAAGAAACTGCTTTTGAAGACGAAACATCAGCATCCAGAAGACATCATCAGAACAGTTTCAAATTTTTATACCCTTGGAGAGGGTATATTAAAATTGTTCGGATGTTTGTAACGCACAGAAGGAAGCATCTCCGACCACATAAAGTATATATATTCTTGATCAGCGTGACGAGCTGAGTTGATATAGCCATGTCCGTCCGTCTGTCCGTCTGTTTCTATGCTATCTTCTTCGTCAGTTTTAAAGCTATCGTAACCAAACTTTGCACGAAGTCTTTTGGTACAAATATGCTGCACATTTGTCGGAACTGGCCTGATCGGATGACTATAGCATATAGCTGCCATAGGAACGATCGGTTGAAAAAGTAGTTTCTAGTGAGAAAAACTTTTTTGTTTTCCATGCTATCGCTACCAAACCTCGTATTTATAAGTTTTGTATGCTTTCACATAATTTCAGCAAGTTTTATGCAAATCGGGCAACTATATAGTATAGTTGCCACACAAAAGATAGATCTGAAAAAAAGTTTTAGTATGAAAAACTTTCTTGTTTTCAATGCTGTCGCTCCCAAACTCGTTACTGATCAATATGATAGTCTGATCCAAATCGGATGACTATAGCATATAGCTGCCATAGGAATGATCCGTCGAAAAAATAGTTTTAGTGAGAAAAACTTTTTTGTTTTCAATGGTAGCGTCTTGTACGTTCCAGTTATGAATATTATCTGTCTCAACACAATTTTGGAGAGTTTGATCAAAATCGGATGAATATATCGTATAGCTGCCATATAAAAAACTGGCAGAAATATATTATGCTCCAAGGGTATATAAACTTCGGTCGAGCCGAAGTTAGCTTTCCTCTATTTTTATCGGTTGAAATCGGTTAACTATAACAGCGTATTAAAACAGCTTTTTCTTACTTTCAAAACTTATTTAAAAATCTGAAATAATATTTCCAATTCACACTGCTCGATCCGGATGATGCTCTCTAGTGGACACCATACTCGGCTGATACTAATATCATCGAGAACGTTTGGGAATCGTTGCAAGAAGAGTGCAGGAGTCCGGAAATCAATATACCACTTATGGCAGAGTTAATCGACGGCATCAAACACGCTTGGACCACCATATACTCAAACTTTCCAGAAAAACTGTACAATCCACATCACATTCAAATTTACGAAGTGATTGTCAACAAAGGTGGTACCACACAGCACTAATATAGCTGGACTATACTACTGCGGTCGAAATGAAATTTTTTTTCAAAATCTTTTATTTTTTATCTAAATGTATTTCAACTTCAGTAATACTTTCCTAATTTTTCATCTCATACAATGGCTCACCAAAAATCAATAGGGGTAAGACTATAAAAATACCATACTGAGGAGGTCCAATCTAATGTGTATATTTTTTTGCTGCAGAAGCAGTAAAAAGCACCGATGCTGCTGTGAACATTTTTATTTCTCAAATGCTCAGTAATTGATTATCGATCATCTGATCCTTATCAAACAAGTACGAACCAATTACACTAGTTTACATCCAAAAAAGACCCATTTTACCTAACCTTTTGTTGGTGTAGTTTGGAATGGGGATCACAAAAAATCGATTTTAAAAATATTTTCATGGCTTGTTTTTGAATTATGATTTTTTTTTTTTTGCCTTTAAATCAATTTAGTAGTTTGAATTCAACGACCAAGAATATTACAAGACAGGAAAGCTAACTTCGTCTGTACAGTTTTCCGTTGGCTTCGACCAAACTTCGCAACAACTTAAAACATACTATTACCCATGACCGTGTTTGAGCGTAATATTAAACAAAAGTTTTTCTCACTAACCCATTTCACGAATGTATAATTTTGCACGTGTAAAGACTCTGTGCAAAGATTCGCCGAGCTCCAAACAGACTATCAGAAACACGGTAATCGCTCACTCGTCATGCTGATCAAGAATATATATACTTTATGTGGTCGGAGATGATTCCTTCTATGCGTTGCAAACTTCTGGGCAAAATTATAATACACTTTTCAAGTGTATAAAAATGAGAGGGAAGCTAACTACGGCTCGACCGAAGTTTATATACCCTTGGAGCATGATATATGACTGTTGGCAGTTTGTTATATGGCAGCTTTACGATATATTCATCCGATTTTGATCAAACTTTCCAAAAATGTGTGGTAGCATATAATATTGATCTCAGTTACAAGTTTGGATGCGATAACATTGAAAACAAAAAAGTGTTTCTTACTAAGACTTTATTTCAGACCCATCTTTTCTATGGCAGATATATTATATAGTTGTCCGATTTTCATAAATCTTGGTGGAATTAAGTAAAAGCATAGAAAACTAATAAATACGAGGTATGGAGCCGTTTGCGTGTAAAAAAGTTTTTCTCACTAAAATTACTTTTTCAACCGATCGTTCCTATGGCAGCTATATGCTATAGTCATCCGATCCGGCCGGTTTCGACAAGAGACAGAAGAGATAGCATAGAAACAGACGGACAGGGCTATAACTCAGCTCGTCACGCTAATCAAGAATATATATACTTTATGTGGTCGGAGATGCTTTCTTCTAAGCGTTAAAAAAAAGGTATAAAGACGGGGTTTTGCCCGAAAATGCCACTAATTTATAATTATAAATAAATTATATTTATTTTTTCTACTTAAGAATCGTGATTCTTTGAAGAGCAACAGATAAAGACGATCAAAATCTATGAACAAACACAGGAGCTGTGAGCAATTTATTGCAAAAAATGTTGTATATTCGTGATTATTTCAAAATAAGTTTTTGTTCTGTACTTGATTTTTATTTTAGTTCTGGCATTTCGCTCACATAAACTGACCAAAAGATGCAGAAAAATACAAATTAATTTTTTCTGAACACACAAAATATTCAAATTTTAATGTAAGTTCCTCTACTCAATTTGATCCATCTGCGGTACGAGTGCACCGATTTTCCTCGCCAATACCTTATATTCTTCGTAAAAGTGCGATTCTTAAGTAAAAGAAAGTAAAAATAACTTTTGGGAATTTTTTATTTTTCCTAGGCGCTTAAAAATGAAATTTCTTGTATTTTCGAGCAAACAATCGATTTTTTGAAATATTCTTGGTCGTTGAATCCAAACTACTAAACCGTTTTAAAAACACGGTGGGAAATATGTTTTTTCAAATAACAGTAAAAGCAGGGGACGCGACAAAAATTAAAAATAAGCTTTTTCTGCCTGTAAGTATAAAACGTATACGTTCCAAACAATCCGAACCTGTATTATCATCTCTAAAGGCTGTTGATGCTAATCAAAAATATGTATATGGGAACGGAGATGCTCCCTTAGTCTGTAACATACAACATTTGCACAAACTCATTTGCACTAATTGTACTTTTGGTACAGAGTATAAAAATTCTGGCCTTGCAAGGGAGATACGTCTTGCACAGCATAGAAAATTGTACAATGAGCAAATCAATTTTTTTCTAATTTTTTTTATTATTTTTTAAAATTCATTTATAAACAAATTGTAAATGAAACTTTAAATACATACATAAATATTAGCTAAGCAAAGAAGAAAGAAAACAAATTCTTTCCAATTTATTTCAGTTTAACTTAAATAATAAGCTCTATTTTGACATTTCATGGAAATGATTTAAACAAATTTAAAAACTATTAATCTTAAAAGTTAGATTTGTTTTCTTTTTTTAAGGATATTTATCCATCTTCAGTAAAGAGGTTGATTTAAGATTCGTCCGCTCACTCCATTCTTCTTCTTTATGTTTCAGCCTGATCAATGTATATGGGCTTTTTCATTATGACGAACGGAAACGTCGAACACATAAAAAATCTTAATAAACGGATTTATATTTTGACATTAGTCTTAACTTTTATGTGTCTCAAGAAGCCTTTAAATTTGTGCTTACGTTGATTTTAGGCAATTTTTAGTTTTCAAGATAGTTGCAAAAAAAAAAACAAAGCATTCGCGCAGCACAAAAAATATAACTTTTTCTTTAATGTCAGCGTTCTAAATCTCTGATGCTTCAAAATCAGCATTGCTCAGACCCGTCTTCCAAAGTGTCTTTTACGTTTGTGAGCAAGGTTGTACCTGGGGCGAATGTGGGATTGTATATTACAATTTAAAACGGATCTGTATTTTGAGAATAAGCTTAACACAAAATTCTTAATTTGCCTTTTAATTGGTGCTAAGGCTGACTTTGGGAAGTTTTTCGCTTTCAAAATATTTGCAAAAAACCAATGCATTCGCAAGTGACAAAAACAGAAGTGGTTTCATGGGCAACAATGCAGCGAATCCTAAGGCAATTTTCCAACGTGACTAATTTTAGAATGTTGTGCATTTATGTCTCCTAAAAACGAGTTTGACTTTGCCCAAAAATAATTTTCCCAGTTTTTAATTTTAATTTAAAGCAGATTCGAACGTAACATTTTTTCCATCGTTATGCAGAGCAAAAACTTACAGTTAATTGCAATCACATAGTTTATTATATGTGCATTCTTTTTTGGCCCTTTGTTCCCTTAGAAAGATTTTAAAAAGAAAAAGTGAGTGCAACTTTTATCAACAAAAAAAAAAAACACCGTGCAATATTAATGTCCAAATTTAATAAACTATGCTAGCACGACCATGTAACAAAATATTTCAAAATGGGTTTTGATTAAAATTGGCTAAAACAAAGTGAAAATAATAATAATTACTTTATCCATAAGCATTCTATGTAACACTTAAATTCTTTCTTTGTTTCCCAAAACAACTTTGGCATTGGCGTTTGGTCAACACATCTTCTCCGTACACATCTCATAATTTTCGACTTGCATGAACTGCATTATTACCCTTTTGATTGTAAAACAGTAAAATATGCCGAAAATGCTAGGTCACCAAACAAAAACTATTCCGAAAAATTTAACAAAATTTTTTACCATAAAATCCTTTGCATATGAGATTAAAGCCTTGGTAAAATCGAGCGAAGTCAACGAACATTTAAAGAACACATCCGTTAATACATTTTGATCGACAAAAACGATTGGGCATATGGTTGAATTATTTAATCTACTGTTTCAACACAACTACATCAGTAGTACACGAGTACTGTCCTTCTAAACTTTTTTTTGGCTGAACACCAAGACAGTTCAAAGATTTTAATAAATTAACTATTAATAATAGTTTATTATACTTCCTATATATAAAACAGACGACAACGTTAACGAAGTTTCATTTAGATTAGAAGTATCATACAAAAGAGCTAGAATTATGCTAGATAAGGCAAAGGAAAAGAGCAAAACGCGTTATGAAGGAAATACAAATGATTTCGAATTGTCATTAGGAGATCTAGCTTTACTCAAAAATGAAACAGGCCCTAAGCTAGACAGCTCGAACAAATAGATAACGATAATAAATCTATTAGATTAAGCCAAAAGAAAAAACAAATATACATAAAGACAGAATAAAACTTTATAAAAGTTAAGAGAAAAAAAAATATATAAAGTAATGAATGAATTAATGAATGTAGTAATAAGTATCGTATATAAATCAAATTTTTTTAATAAAAAAAAGGATATAAAATCAAAACTCACAATTTGTATACCTTTAATGCATTTTCTTTATTTCTTCTCAACAAAAAAATTTTGGGATACACGCCTAAAATAATAATAGCATAACTCCATAAATATACGTTATTATTTCTAAAAGGGGAGGTGTAAAGTGCATATGCTGTGTTTTAAAGATAATAATAATTTATATATATATGAGCATTCTGTGTAACACACTAGCATACAATATTTTTCCTAAGGAAATATGATCAACCACTTGGGTCTCAGCATACGATATCAAAGTCAGCGACTTTGGCGCTCGTCGCACCGTCGCTTTGCATACACACACACACACACAAATTCATCTGAGCGCAGTTCACTACGCTACTGTGCCTCAACCCCTGTGCCTGTCCGCGTTCGTAGACATTATAAATGAACAATTCATAAAATAAACCAAATAAACAAAACCTGCCGTTAACTACGTTTTTTTGTTAATTACATATAATTATCTTGGTGGGAAAACTTTTTTTGAGTTTAATATGATTATAAATAATAATAAAACAATTATAAAAGCTTTTGCATTAGAGAAGATAACAAACTTGTCCATGTAATTTTTGAACGCTGATTTTAAATCAATTGTCAGTTTAACCCCCAGGTCCTATGGTTCAAAAGATATTTGGACGTGTTAAACAAGGTTTGTTTACACTTTAAGGTCCAGCGGCCAAATTTAGTAGCTTACACAAACCAAATTGAATTTTATGTAAACGGCATAGAAAAACGTTTAAGAAAAACCAAACACAAAGTTTTGTCTTGGTTTTTTGATGTAATACATTGCAAGTTTAAATAATTCTTTAAATTTTTCTGCTAAAAGAAAAATGTTAGTTTAAAGATATTTATCATATTTGCATTCTTTAAATATTGATTTACCATTAAAATTGTTCGAAATTAGCAATATTAGACGATATTAAAAAGTTCTTTTCTCTGATTTCGTTAAATTATTTTTAATATATCTTTCTCCAAATCAATTCTTCAGTTTAGTGTTCTTTATAGTTAAGGCCTTTCATCAGGAGCCCCCGCGTCACCATCTACTGTGCATACAAAAGTGCTCAGCAGCCACGCAGTCGACACACCGACAGTATAAGCTTGTCGCTGCGCTGAACTTCGTGACAGTGGCTACGTGCATGTGTTTTTGCCCCCACTGCCTTACATATTCAGGTCTGTTCTCGTTTAACATTTTCACAAATAGGAAATAGAAAAAGTTCTGATTTCAAAGAATCGATCAGAGATTTTGGATGAAAGATTTAACTTTTGATCGGAATCGAAAACGGAAACAAGCCGGTTACCTTGCATGATCTCAAACCGAGTACAGCTCGCTAGTATATTTGTAAACGAGCTGAGTTGATGTAGCCAGTCCTTCTGCCTGTTTCTTGGCTATGTTCTCCGTCAACTTTAAAGCTATTTTGACCAAAGTCTTTAAACACAAACTAAATAAGACCGGGAAAGTGGAATTTAAATTGTTTGGTTTACGTGAGAGACCTATGTTTTTATTTTTGTTAGTAACACGTCAAAATATTCACTATGGTTTGAGATACGCTTAATTTTGCAAACAGCTAAAAGTGCATTTTACGCTTTTTACAATATCTGAAACTGATCAACAATGCGGACTGAAATTTCTGCTGCCGAAATGTTGAAAATAATGCAGAAGGCCTTCGGTAAGCAAGCTCTTTCAAAAAGAATGGCTTATAAGTGGTAAAAAATGATTAAAGAGGGACGAGAAAGCGTTAAAGAAGATGCACAGCCATACTGGATGGTCGTCCTGACCATCAACATCAATGAGCTTCACGTCAACAAAATCAAATAACTCAATAGACCGCTCCGTGGGCACCGTTTTAAATCGAATGAAGAAGGAATTGAATGCTATACCGGAAGGACTTTGCAGCATGTTTTAAAAATTGAAAAAATAACGTGGGCACAAGTGCATCCGAGAGGGACTTCTTTTAAGGGGGATGAAATGGATTTACAAGAATAAATAAAGATTTTTATATATATAAACAAATTTCCTGTATATTTTGCCAACAGTAGGATATGCTGCGCATTTGTCGAAATTGGACAGTTTGGATGTCTAGGTTTTCAAGCGTTTAAGCAAAATCTCGGTCAGCCAAATGGACCCAGAAGAGGCGCCATCGTATAGTCAGTATTTGGAATAACTTAAATTGCTCAAATCGAAAACGAAATTGTTGAATAAAAATCATTCAAAACACGAGCTAAAGGGTATATAATCTTCGGCGTTCAACATTTAACTTCTATTTTTATTACAGAGCTTTCAAAATGTGTGCTTATTGCTAAATTTGGGGCACCAAAACACGAACAAAAACTGTCAGTTGAGAATTTTTTTTCTTTAGGAAAATAACACTTATACACATCCGGTCGCCTTCACCAGCTATAGGCGCCAGCTGTGAAGTAACTAGCCATGAAAGAAGAGAAGCTTGGATTGGCCCTTTGAGGCTGTATAGCCAATTTTACATATGCAAGAGCGTCAATGGAACGCGTAAAGATTGTGTTAATAACCACAGAATTCACCGACAAGTCTGCTTGAGCGTGCCGACAGTTGCCGAAAAAAAACTGTTGGAGCAAAAACGTGCCCACCGCTGATGTAAAGAAGGTAAATTCTCGATTAGCATCAGCAGCCATTCCGTCTGTCCGTGTAATAAAAAAGGTTTTAGAGATGGTAAGAACTATAATTTCAAAATGCATGGAACGTAGACTCAAGGCAACTTAAATTCAATTTTTTTTTTTTTTTTTGAGTGACTTTTTTTTGACTTGACTACAACTTGACTTTTACAAAATGATCGGATTAATCAGTGCTTAGACTCCCAAAATATTTAACACTCTTTCTTAAAGGGACAGGAGTGCAAATGAAGAGTATCCCTTTTATCGTCCTGTTTAACTTACAGGCACTTAAGGAAAAAATATGAAAAATGTAAATGGGTATATATTGTTTTATTAGGTAACCTCTTGATTTTGTCACTGGGTGATTTGGATCCATTACACGAACGGCGAATAACTCGAGTTGGTCTCCTCTCATAGCAATATTCCCGTTTCCTGTCACGTGACCTTGCTCTTTTTTCCTTGATGTTAAGATCTCTTGGTGGATCCTTTTCATAAACAGGAGACTTAAAACGATGCCGTTGTCTGTCTGGTGATCTAGACCTATGGTGATCTGTGCTTCGACGCCGTTCAACCTTTTTTCTTTCTTTTTCCTTCATAATTCGGTTAAAAGCCTCTAGTGGATCGTCGATAAGCCTGCAATGATAAAGTATGCAAATATATATATTAATATCGATGTAAAGGCTGAGGATTTATTTATATTTTGTGGCAATATAAGTTATAACTTTGTCTTCCGGGATGCAATTGTCCACACGAGAGACTCCACACGAGAGGCCCACAAAAATAGTCTAGTGAGGTCAAATCACATGATCTTGGCGCCCAATGGACTGGTCCAAAACTTGGGATTAATTGCTCACGAAACTCTACTCTCAATTGGTCCATGGTTTTGCGTGCCGTGTCGCAAGTGCCTATTTTGGGCGAAAATAAGAGGAAATCATCGCACGGTAATTTGTTCCATTGACTGTAACTTTGCTGCGATTTTCAATACTATTTAAAAGGACGGTCCAAAATTGCCGCCGGCCCACAAACCGCACTTAAAGGTGCATTTTTCAGAAAGCATTGGCAGCTCTTGAAGTGACTATGGCTGCCCTTCAAGCCAAATTTGGCAATTCTGTTTGTTGATAAAAAAAAAAAAAACAGGGTGAATTTTGATAATAAAATTCAAAAATTTGCAATTCATACTTAATAGCAGGGACCAGGCATTTTAAGTGCAAGTTGTATAAACGTATAAACGCCAATCTGTGGATACTAGATTCCACGTGCTTTTCTCTCGAATTAAGTTCACTTGGAATAAAGCAGTCGGTTTCAGCTGCTCAAACAATTCCGAGTTTTGTTATACCTGATCTAGTAGCCGTAGGGATAATTCTCACTTTCTATACAACGTTATTAAATTCGACTGCATAATTCTAACGTTTACACGAAAATCGACTCGAAATTCGGAGCAGGCCCAAATGATTATTATTAAAAAATTTTTTGAAAAAAATTAATTAAAATAAAAATTAAACTCAAATAACTTTTTAACCAAGCGGCCAATTACAAATATTTTTACATACACACCTGATCATATTAATAGGTACACTAGGGTGGACGCCGATAAAAAAGTAAACTGATATTATCTTAAACGATTACTTTTAGGGTGTACATAATTATGTTATTTATTATAATAAATTAAAAAATCAATAAAATTTAGATCATGTTTTAACCTCTGCCAAAAGCGTTCTCCGTATCATTTTAAAAGTTGTCAAATTTGAATTTAATCGAGCAACAAACAATAAATGGAGCAGGAATCGAATGTATTTTTGATCGGAAAACTAAGAGCTAATTTTGACGATGCGAGCCCATTTCCAATGAAGAGATGCGTTTTATCCACGCTCTTATATGGGGAAGAATTTTTAAGACTGTCCATTCCAGAAACTGCGATTAGTGTGGCTTGCAGGTTGGAGTCCACGAGCGGGGTTCCAACAAGGGCACAGATGAGAGAAATCTAGATAACAGGTTTGCTCGGTGCCAGCTGCGCTGCTGTGGCGCTCAGGTTCGATTCTCGCCCTGTCTTGCTCTATCACGGTTGTATTTTGTTTGCGCCAAATGATGGCTAATGAGTGAGACAGCGTGCAGACGGTTCGAGTTCGTGACGAAGACGGTTGCTGTCTGAAACTGAACTGGGTTCGACCGATCAAAGCTGCAGTTTAGATATTAGATGGTTGTTGACAAGGGCCATGTCCGCATGAACGCACGGGTGTTCTAGTCAGATACTACCGACATAATAGTGGAAACCACTGAGTCAGTGTTTAAATTGCTTCCGTCAAAGTAGCAAAACGCGCTAAAAAAAACCTATGTTGTTGTTGCGTTGCGTTAAATTTGCTTCTTAATTCCAAGAAATAAGTCGAGGCGCCAGCGCACTATGGTCCAGACGACCACTTTGGTTGGCCAAAACCTCATCTTTAAAAGTTAAAAAAATAACGTACTTTTGATCGCTATGCATCAGAAAAAGAGTGATCATCTCTGTTGCGTACCAGAAATTTCCGTAGATGGCGCCACATTCGCGAAATCAGCTGTTAAACATAGCGGTTGTTGTTAAACAGCACGTGCGGCGAAAAATTTGATTGCAATTAAAAATCTTTGTAAAGTGATATAAGAAAGCTATTTTAAACAAAGCTTTGTGATGAATTATAATGTGAACTGTTTGTATGAGTTGTGCTGTCTTCGTAATTTTATGTCAAATTGAGTCGTTCAACATGTGTCGATTTGTGATGAAAACTGATATTTGAAAAGGTGTATAAAATGATTCCGGCCTATTCCGGCCCGGAGACTAATTGTGTGTCGTAGATTAAATAATTCCCTTTGTAATGCATTTTTTAAATTTGTCCACTTTTGGCCACATCTCTTGTAATTTGCATTTATAGATCATAACCTCAAATTCAACAATGCGGAGTTGCTTGGCTTGTGGCATTTAGAGAGGAGCAAAGCATCCAAGGAAAATGCTGTGCACAAAGGGCATAGCAGAATAAGCATACAAAAACTGCCCCCACTCCGATCAGCACCAAAATTTAATATGTTGTTGCTATCAATGAGAAACTCACTCTCCTAAATTATAAGTCTTCTAATCGCTATTGGAGTAGAATTATGAGGGCGGAAAGATAAATCAAAAAACCCGTTTATCTTAAGAACCGCTTACCCGATTTGGATGGGTTTAATATATGTTGTAAGTGTCCACAGCACAATTCAAAAAATAATTTTTCCACATTTTTATTGCACACTGTAAATCAACTTAAAAGGGGAAAAAAGGGGAAATTTTCTGTCAATTCTGTGTGAGTTGTTACAGTGGGCTCAATATTATAAAATATATTTGTAAAACTATTCACATATTTTATTGGTATTCACTATGAAAAATGATTCCCGATGACACTGCAAAAAAATTGCATTGTTAGGGACATCTTATGGAAACAACCAGCAAAAAACAATAATAGTTGAAATCGATGTACACCTTGAAAAAATTATTTGAAAATTTTAACGAGAGCGTAAGTTAAAGTCGGCTCTAACCGACTTCGATATACCCGTTACTCATGAAAAAGCATGTTTAACAGTGTTCCCGCGTACCTTAGTGTGACCATCCAAAAAGTATGCAACATTTTTTATGGTGGTAGCGGGGAGGGCTTGGTTCACTTTTTTGCTTATAACTTGAGAACCGCTCATCCGATCTTTATCATTTTTTCGGCAAATCGATTCATTTTGCTAATTACTGACTATCTCTAAAGAGTACAAATCCGCTATCTTTAAAACTGTAGGAGATATAACGTTTTTTCCAAATTGCGGGGGCGGGAGGTGGCGTGGCCAAAATTTGAAACAAACTTGATCTGCGTGCAGATAAAAGGAGCATTTGTCCCTTACATGTCAAACCTCTATCTCTTACCATCTCTGAGATCTAGGTGTTCATACAGACAGACGGACAAGTCTAAATCGTCTCGGCTGTTGATGCTGATCAAGAATATATATACTTTATATGGTCGGAAATGATTCCTTCTGCCTGTTACATACATTTGCACGACTTTAGTATACCCTTTTTACTCTACGAGTAACGGGTATAATAATATTTTTTGTGCCTAAGAAATGGTAATAAAAATGTGCAAAAAATAACTTTCTGAATTCTATGATTGACACTTATAACATATATTAAACCCATTCAAATCGGTTAAGCAGTTCTGAAGATAAACGAGTTTTTTGATTTATCTTTCCGCCCTCATAACTCCACTCCAATAGCGATTAGAAGACTAAAATTTTAGGAGAGCGAGTTTCTCATTGATGGCAACAACATATTAAATTTTGGTGCTGATCGGAGTGGGGGCAGTTTTTGTATGCTTATTCTGCTATGCCCTTTATGAAAACAAAGCTTTGTGGCGACATTTCAGATGAAATGAATAAAGCTGTTGCAGACGCTTCAATGAGGTTTTGTTACCGTTTGGCGGAAAAATGGAGGATGTGCAAGTCATATGAAAAGGCTTTTAAACGAAAGCATGCGGATTGGTTAAATGCACAAACATGTGTAATCGTTCCAAAAACAGTTCAATCAGTTGGACGCCCTGCATTAGCGTATCCCAAAAAAAGTCGAAGAGCACGAAGAAGGCAAGCTGCAGATCTTGTCGTATCCGAGGGAGAAAACCTTAGTTTATTGCTTCAAGCGGCAAGCATGGCCGCCCGAAAACAACACAAACACGATCTCGCTTATGTTTTGAAACTGTTATCCTTATGCCCAGAAAAAGCTTAATTAATTCGCAAGGCAGTACAGAACCCAGTGGAAAAGCCGACACCGATTTCACCAAGCGAAGCGTTAGCCTTGCTCCTTGACAAAGATCTCAGCAAAGCTCAGTATTGCGCAATAAGGGATCAATCTAAAACTAAAAATAGCGACATATATCCTTCGGACAATAAAATTGTGGACCAGAAAAAAGAATGCCGGCCAAATAACATTTTGGTATCAGAGACAAAAGCAGAGGTCCCGCTTCAGAACCTTCTAGCCCACACTGCTGGTAGAATTGTTTGCTTACAAGAAGAGTTATTTTAAATGTAATGCAAGAGCATGGCGTGGACTTTCTGGTTGCAGACTTAACTTTGAATTATGGTTTCGATGGTAGCACTGGGCAATCAAACTACAATCAAGGTTCATCTGGAAGCCAGGCATTTAATATGGACTCCAGCATTTTTGCCACTACAGTCACTCCATTAAGGCTAGTAGATTCCTCTGGGAACATTCTGTGGAACAACCGCACACCTCAATCTGTCAGATTTTGTCGGCCCTTAAGACTAGCCTTTATGAAAGAAACCAAGGAGTGTATACAAAAAGAAAATTCGGACCTAATAGAAGGGATTGAACAATTGCAGCCCTGCAAAATGATTTTGGAGGACAGAAAATTTGTTTATGTAAACTTTAAGTTACATCTGAAGGTGATCGATGGAAAAGTGCTTAACACCTTGACAGGCACAAAGTCAACACACGCCTGTCCAATATGTGGGGCAATACCATCCGATTTCATAAATAATAAACATTTCCAATGTGAAAAGTTTTTGCCAATATTAAATCATTTGAAATACGGATTAAGCCCGTTACACTGCTGGATTCGCATGTTTTAATTTGTTTTACACGCTGGATACAAGTGCGATATTAAAAAGTGGACAATATGCAATGAAAATGACAAAATTAAAGTCTATGAAAGAAAAAGGCATATTCAAGACGTGTTTTGGGATCAACTTTCTCTTAAAGTTGATAGACCGAAAACTGGCGGATTTGGCAGAACAAATGATGGCAATACAGCTCGGCTTGCGTTTAGTGACCCAAAAATATTTTCGAATATCACTGACATTGATGAGCAGCTTTTTAGCAACTTAAGAATTGTGCTTATAAGTCTCTCATGCCAGCTGCCAATCAATGTTGACAAATTTATAATTTTACAGACGTGTTATACCGAGCAATGGATACATCAGATCCCATTATTTCATCGGTAAATCTAGATAGACGGATTCAAAGCCAAAAGAAAATAAATCTTCCAACTGAAGTTTTGGATTTGTTATCGAGCGAAGGTAGCCCTGTAGAAGAGCACGGCTTAAATGAAGATGATAATGATGATCATTTTGGTTTGCAATGGAGTATGGAACTGGAGAACGAAGAGCATGATGCTTAAAAACATAAAGGTGTGTAGAATATAATAAACTAATTCCAGTACATTCATGACACATTGAAATATTTTATATTTCAGAGCACCTTTGCACAGCCTTTTTCTCCTTGCGGCAACATGAAAAATTTGTTTAATTTTTTTTTTTTTAATAAAATGTGCTTCCTTTAGGCGTGCCACGGTCTTATAGTTAAAGAAAAAAGTTTAAAAAAAATCTTGCTCAATACTTCATTTGTTATTCCCTATTACTAATAGTTTAAAATGCATTATAAAAAAAAAGGCGGTGCGACACCCATTTTTTTTTTAAATCTACTTCCTACTGATTATATAAATCCAATACAAAAAACCCATTCCAAAATAACTTGTTTCGTTCGCGAGATATTAATTTTGGCCAACCAAAGTGGTCGTGTGGACCATAGTGCAGCGATTTGTTGTGTGAGGTGAGAGAAATAACTCGCCGGCTAAAATCGGTAGAAAGTATGTAAGAGACTTCTGTCGCGCTTCTGCTGCTGTCAAATTCCAAAAGCGAACACCAACTTTTGCTTCGACTTATGAAAGGAACAGAATCAAAAGCAAAATTAATATCAAAATTCATGAAGCGACGACTGTAGTCGCTTCTTGCTTTTGGCGAAATATCGTTTTGGGCTTTTGGCTGCTGCTGTCGCTTTTGTATTTCGCAAAAGCAGAAGCAGAATCAAAAGCGGACGAAATGAAACTTATGGCAGTTTTTTAAACACTGCTTTGAGTGAGCATTTGGGCTACCGAAACAAAGAAGGAATTGAAGACTATACCGGAAAAAGACTTTGCAGCATGTTTTTAAAATTGTAAAAAATTTGGCACAAGTGTAATGCAGTTGAGGGAGACTACTTTCAGGGCAATGAAATGAATTTACAATAATAAATAAAGATTTTTTGATTTATATACAAATTCCCTGTATTTTTGCCCATAGTAGTATAGTAGTCCGCAATATATTTAGATCCTGAAAGAATGGGAATCATTGTATCAAAGTCAATGTATAAGAATCACATTAAAAATAGACTATTCGCAGGAACGGCTGCAACCGTGATGCGCAGCACCACACTTCAGTTCGTGTGGGACCTTACTCAAAGATATCCTGATATCCTCTTGGTGAAAATCTTACTTTCATCTAGAAGTAAACAGCGCAGAATAGTAGAAATTTCGCAGTAATATACTATTTCGAATAAATATATACTTAGTAAATATTATTTTCATATTGTCTTGGCTATATTAAAAAAAAAATTTCAATGGTCATGGTACCTTTTTGTTATGACTTCAAACCAAGTCTACGCCAACTACGTAAAAATTAAACATGTAGGCAAGGGCAACAGTACGTATGAGTGATAAACTTTGAATCCAAGTCGCAGACCCTAAAACTAATTATTTCTCAAAAAAAATTTTTGCTATGCATTTTTTAGACGAAAACGCATCGTTTAAGAGGGTATCAGTATGGCCTTACATTTTTACATACATAAAATGTACGGCCTAAGGTACACACATCAACTCTGACTTTAAGGTAACAGAAAACCGTTTTATTCATTGTTTCAAACTTAAAATTTGCTCTCATTGGTTCTTAAACTATTTGTTTTTAATAAAATAAACTTAATTGTAACATAGGATAATAATATAACATAAAAGAGATCATTTTGTGTTTCAGATACGTTTTCAGTGTGATCATAATAATAGGTTACTTCATGTGTTGGTAAGAAAAAAATTTTTCGGGGGTGCCACAGAAATCACTAGCGATTTTCGTATAAACGCTTGTATTTTGTATTAAAACTGCTTGAATTTATATTTGAAGAGGCACCGAAAAGCACGACTACCCTTTGCAAGGGTATAAAAACAACTTCTAAATCGATAACCCTTTATAAATTTATCGTTTCTGTTATAATAATAAGCTTAACTCCAAATATTTTTATACAAGATTTGTCCGGAAAGTAATGGGACTGATTTCTTTGTAGCGTGCGCGCACCGACTGGATTCGATAGAGGGCGTTCATAGCTAACGAACGAGCGGCTGGTCAGTTGTCTGTGAGCACCTGGATAGTCAGGACAGGCATTTTCGCGCGTCGTGTTTCTGTGAGTGGTGCAAGCCGGCAAGAGGTACGCGATTAAATTCTCTATGAAACTCGGTAAATCTGCGACAGAGACGTTTGATATGATCAAGCAGGCTTACCCAGATGTTGCTTTAGCAAGAAGTGGTGTGTTTCGGTGGCACCAGGCTGGAAGACCTTCAACATCGACATACGCCGACAATGTGACTCGTGTGCGCACAGTTTTGGACTCAGACCGTCGACTAAGTATTTGTTTAAGTGCCCAGATGTTAAATTTACCAAAATCTGTGGTTCATGACATTGTGACGGAGCATTTGAACATGCGAAAGGTGTGCGCGAAGATGGTCCCAAAAGTGATCTTGAAAAGTGACTTCTTGTGACCTGACCAAGGTCGGCATCCCAACGCTTCCGCAGCCGCCCTACCTAAAGCCCAGATATGCCCATTGTAACGATTGGCTCAATAAATGGTTTAAATTCGACTCAGTCCTACTACTTTTGGGACAAACCCTATATAATGTCAAAATTTCAAATCGATTTTTGATAAATGCTTATGGTGTTGTTTTCAATAGGTATTTTTATTAGTCTAAATCAGCGTTGGTCAAACAGGGTTAGGCCAAAAAATAGAGTGTATTGGGGAGCGAAATTAAAATGCCATGAACTAGCTTCGACCTGAACGCATCGAAGGCTAGCCAGCGACTAAAGTGCTGTTTACTTTCTTGTCCTTAGCTTCGGCATGCCTTCGGCTCGTGTATGTATAAATAGCAAAATGTCAGGCCCCAGCGGGAAAGGCGTGACCATCGCTGGTCAGCGATTGTCCGATTGTCCAGAGACCATCGCTAGACTAAATAAATGAAAATTGTTACTCTGAATGGTTTCTGACTGTCGACCTTACAAAATAGCTTGATCTGGTGGAAAAATATGTAAATTGGCATCACTCATCTGGACAGACTAAAATTTAAACCATAGTAACACCCTTGCAAAAACTCTCGTCCACCCAGTTGTAAATTATGCTACAATATGATTTTTATTGAAATTTTATTATTTATTGCGGAAATAAATTACATCTTCACCGCAAAATACTCAAAGAAACATTTGGAAGCAAGAATGGTTAGGCTATAGGCAACGATATAAATATCGCTCTTATGATATTCAAATCAAATGCAATATGTGTTTTTAGTGTTAATAATAGTTATGCCACTTAATCTAAACCTTATAGACTAAACTAATATAAATTGACTTACCCAGAACCAACTTTGGCGGCTACTCCTTGATATATTGACGCTAAGCTTGCGGATGGAAATGTTTGCGATGGATTCATATTAATATTTCCGGTTGACTCATATGGTGGACGCATTGGATGTACAGATTGATTTTGATAGGGAACAAAGCTGCAATGTAAGTTTCATAAAAATTAAATTGGCAACAGTTTATGTTAATAACTACATTATAGGATCGAAGATGCTTCTTTTGGGGCATCATACAAATTGCTACAAATTTTTACTACCACCTGCAAGGTATCCAAGCTTTTCAAAAGAGTAAGACTTAATTGGATGACATCACACTGGTTCCAGAAATAAAATGATCTTATAGCTCCCGAAAGTGTTAACACAACTGTGAGTCTAATAAAAATATCAAAATAAAATTGTATTTTTAACACTTGCTTACCTCATTGGAGGTCTGTGGCCTATGTTATTGTATCCATTGTTGTAAGGAGGCATATGATGTCCAATCATATGCAAATGAGGTAACCGCGGCATTTGAATGTACGGTGGTTTATACATGCCGATTCGATGAGTTTCGTCAGATTCATTCAAAACATGACCTTGATAGCTGTGGTGGATACCAACTGGAGTGGGTAAAAGGCTTCTTTCATTTTGGTGTTTCCCACCACTCTCAGTTTTTGTTGATGGCCGTGGTTTCATATCATGATCAGGTATGTATTCTTTGCTGTGTTCGCGTCGATGCGGCTTGGTGTCAGCAGATATTTTTTCTGAAATTAAAGGCAGGACCTAAAAAACGAGAAGAAATCAATTAAACTTTGAGCATTCGAAATTTGCTAAGCCTTCTAAGGATTTACTGAAAAGTCAACTAATTCGTGTTGTCGAAGAAGAGCTCACCTTTTGTGTTTTAAAGAAAAAAGAAATTAGAGACCAACAAGTTTAGATCATAACTTCAGTTGTTGTTTCACTTCTCTGACATCTCATTTGAGTTGCTCAGATAGTGTAATAGTCAATCTGAGAAGGTCAAATCGGTTATGAACCAATATGAACCAAACCGGTTTGAGCTCGAAATTCTCAAATTTGTTAAACTGTGAACCGACCTTAAACCAAACCAAAGTTCAGAAAATTGGTGAACCAGAACCTGTTTCGAACCTGAAGTTTTGGTTCGGTTCAACAAAATTAAAGACATTATGAAATCTTTCCAATTTGCTGTTTTCTGCCACAACTTCAAAATATCTGTACATTAGGTCGGACCTCAAAACGGCAAAACCAAAAAATAGTAGGTTTCAGCTGATGTTGATCAAGAATAAGGGATAAATAATCGCATATGGGCATATCCACAGAAAGGTTAACCAAAAACCGAAAACATCTATTCACTTAATGCAGCTGACTTGTCTTATGTATATCAATAAAAGTTCCCGAATACAAATTTTTTATGTTTTTAATAATTGCGCCAAAAGGCTAATTATAAAAATTTATGAAAAGCATCAAAAGTACGGCAGGACAGACAGACAGACGGACATGGCTATATCGACTCAGCCGTTGATACTGATCAAGAATATATGTACTTTATGGGGTCGGAAATGATTCCATCTCCTTCACTGAAAAAAAAAAGTTGATATTATTCATATAAATTTTACTCCGTTATGAAAAATATATCAAATTAATATGTTAAAAATTTCAAATCGATATTTTTAACACATATTATTCCATTTTTCGCATCATTATCATTGAAATTATTTTGGATCAGAAAGATATTATTTCTTTCCAATGAAATGAAAGTATAGGTATTTGAAAAATATCTTAATCAGGTAAATATCAAAATAAGTTTTTTCTTTTTTAAAAACCTGCAAAAGGGTATTATAATTTTGGCAAGAAGATGGCAAAGCCTAGAATTAATCATTTCCGACCCTAAAAACTATATACATTCTTGATCAGGACGACGAGCTAAGTCCGCCCGTCCGTCTGTATCGAGATTAATTTTTGCACATAGTCTTCTTTTTACGGCACGCTGCTAACACTGTGACACATTTCTGAACTCAACAAAGTTAATAGATTCGAGACCAACAAATTCTAAAAGGGTGTGATGTTAGTATAAAAACAATGTCTGGGTTTGGTCTGATTAGCTGCCGTTTCATTTTTATTGCACTTTAAACTTTTCTTATTTCTTTAGCAATGTTGTTGCTCTTGGCTTGGCCTAAAAAAATTTCTGTGAATCAAAAAAATTACATCTTCATTCTTAAAATTACAACAGTTGTCAAAAAAATACAAGTTTTCGCCACTTTTTACAGTTTTTCAACTTAATCTTGAAACCCGCTACTTTGGATAAGTAATACAGGATGAAGTTATAGCTTAGACCAAATTACACAGACCGTTAGTACGAAAAAACTTTAATTACACATGTTTACAAAAAAAGTCCAACTTTTGCAACAGAGAAGTTAGCAATCCTTATGTATTTTTGGCCGCTGAACACAAATAAATAGTCCGTTTTCTCCCAGCACATCAGGTTTATGAGATATTCGCATAAACGTGTGTTTAGCGAGGTTTCTTTACGTTTGTTGATCCTGTGGCCACATTAAGTGTCCTATTCCAACAAAATTTGTTTTAATGTGAGCTGCATTGAATAAAGTTACAGAAAAACCAAACACGATGTTTTGATTTTGCTGATAAGGTACAAATTTTTGGAATTTAATATTGAAAACGTGGTTATTTTTTGATAAAATCAATTTTTTCCCAAGTTAAATAATTCTTTTTTTTTTTTTTGGTTTAATGATATTTTTGGCAATATTTGGTACATAGAACTTAATCTATTTACAAATAGTTAACAAAAAGGACTAATATATTACAGGGCTTAGACAGTACGGCAAACGCCTGGGATAACAATTAACACGCATAATTCTGATAAATTTTCTGCCCCAGTCCGTAAAAGAGCTTCGCTTTAAAAACTCGAAAAAAAACGAATATCATCCGGTGAAAAAGTAAAAAAAATTAATTTTCGTTAGTTAGAATTTTTAAGTTAGATTTTTTCACAATTTGATTGATTTAATACAAAACAATCTAAATTTTTGATTATGACAGCCAATTGCTACCAGAATTTGTTGGTCTCGACTCTATTAAGTTTTTAGTGCTGCACAGCGTAATGTGTCGGAACCGACCGGATCGGATGACTAAATATTATAGCTGCCATAGGAATCATCCGTCGGAAAATGGGTTTTAGTAAGAAACATTTTTGATTATAATGCTAGCGTTCTTAAACTCTGATATTTCAAATCATTTGCAAGGGTATAAATTCTTTGGCACAGACAAAGTTGGCATGGCACTCTGGTTTTCTTTGTGTTGTTACATTGTTTTGCACAAACTTAATATACTCTTTGTAGCTTCGAGAGAGAATATAATAAACTTGATATACCATTCAGTACACTCTGTATTTTTGGTACGGAGTATAAAAACAATTGAAATGATTTACTTTTATGAAATGATTTACTTTTGTAACTGACGTTATCAAACTTACTTTGCCGGAGCCGGTTGTAGTGGAGTCGATATTTTTCTGTGGCATTTTAATTGTTATGTTATCCTCATAGTCAGAATCATATTTGTCCTTTTCTTTTGGCGGTACATCAACACTATCAGAAGTAGCAGGTGGGGACTTTTTGGAAATCTCTTGTTCATTCTTTTCTGGCGGGTCAAGTTGTTCAACTTTTTCAATATTGTCAGTTTTGGGCATTTCATCCGCAGACTGTTTTTCTGCTTTCTCCACTTTTCTATCTGAAAAAGAATTAGTTTGTTAGTAATTTTTCGGAAATAAATAAAAAATAGTTTTGATTGATGAACATTAAACTTAATGCTCTGTTAATTGATGTAAGTGAAGGCTTTTAAGCAGGGCTGCAAACAGGTTTGAACACGAAATAAATAAATAAATAAAAAATAAATATGATCTTGATTAGCACGAAAAGCTGATTTGTCCGTTCGTTCGTCCATTTGTTTCTATGCTATCTCCTCTATCAGTTGTAAAGCTATCTTGACCAAACTTTGATCGAAGTCTTTAGGTAAAAACACGCTGCACATTCGTCGGAACAGGCTGGATCGGATAATTATAGCATATAGATGCTATGGGAACGATCGGTCGAAAAACTAGTTCTACTGGGAAAAACTGGTGTTTTCTTTCCGCGTAAACGTCTTTTAACCTCGTATTTATAAGTTTTCTATGCTTTCACATAATTTAATTAAAGCCACCTATATTTTGTTCAATAAAAAATGTTTAAAACGTGTAATAAAATTTTTTTTTGACCAAAATTGTTAAAACGTGCTTGATTTAAGGTAAATTAACAATATCAAATATTTTTATTAAAGTAAAAGCATGTTTTCTACATTTTTTATAAAAAAGTTAAATTTTTACTGCAAAATTTAATTAAAGCTAGTCTTGAAAATGAAAATAAAATGGATACAGAACAAGGATAATAAAAAATCAATCCGTTCTTCATAATAATCTTTGGTCATATGAAAAATTTTCAAATTTCGCGATTCTTTTAATAGATAGATCTACACCTCGTTTTTATACGTCTACATTGCTATCCATCAAATCTCCATCATAATCTTAGGTCATAAGAAAAATTGGCAAATTTCGCAATATCTTGGATTGTTCAATCGACGCCTCTAATTTACCAACTTTCTTAAATATTCAAATGAAAATTTGTCAAATTTCGCGGTTTCTTTCAGCCATTTATGCGAGTTCTTTCAGCCATTTGTGCGTGAAAGCGCTCTCATAAACACTCTTATAATAATTTTGGCGATTCAATAAAAAGAAAACAAGCCACGATGATTTCAACTTTTTGATGTTTAACTTCTTACTTACTTCTTTACTTTCATTGCTTTTTGCGGTTCCCAACTGATCAAAGCATTGATTGAATGGAAAGGCAAGTGAAGCTATGATTTCTCCAGCGGAAAGCCTACTGAAGATTCATTCGGGAGAATGATGAAACGGTACCGTATAGGCAACCAGCTCTATTTGATGTATAATGCATAAGTTGTTTACAGTTGTGAACAAACGCAACTTTTTCGGACCTAGAGCCAGCTAAACTCACTAATTAAATAAAAGTTATTTAGCCTATGTATGTTCAAGTTCAGGTAATCAACTATCCGAGTGCCAAATTTTATCCGACCCCGTTAAGCCATTTGTGATTGAGTAACAAACGGGCAAACATACAAGCTTTCACATATATAATATTAGTATGATATACTGCTAATATCGGGTTTGTAAGAAATTTAAAACGGTGCCCTTTGGCTATTACATAAGCTGAATTACAACGGAATTTATGGGTGCGGTTCCAAGCAGTTTAGCAGCTATGGGTCAAATTAGTTTAGATTTAGCAATTATCTTGACTTACCAGATTTTAGTTTATATCCAGTTTCACTTTTAAAAACGTTGACAGAATTCCTCAAAAATCGATTTGGAATTAATGATCCTGGTGAGCAATTTTTTTCCTTGCAATCCGGACACTCGCTATCTTCGGATTCCAGTAATGAAGTGCGCACACCTGAAAAATATATATATTTTGAGCTTTAATTTATAGCATGCAAATAATTCTTTAATTCTTTAAAAATCAATTTTGAAGGGAATTTAAAGTTAATGAAGTTTGCAAAACGTTCGAAAATTACTTCGTTGTCACAAAACTGAGAGATTTCATTTTCTTAATATTTTCATAAACTTCAACTTTAACTAACTTAAACAGATACAGTGTGCGCGATCGAGACTCGGTAGCGGAAGCAGAGGTCTGCAAAACCAAAAAATATAGTAGTGTGTGTGTCTCGATTCTTGCCGTGAGCCTAGCTGATAAGGTTTGTTTTTTCTCTTGTTGGGGTGTGTGACTGACCCCAAACTCAACATTCAACTTTCAGGGATGAAAAATATAATTCGTCTGCCTGCTAGTGTAAGAAGTGTATATAAGTGTAATTAAGAAGTACATGTCAAACCTCTATCTCTTACCATCTATGAGACCTCTTCGTGCATACGAACGGACAGACAGACATAGCTATATCGACTTGGCTGTTGCTGATCAAGAATATATATACTTTATATGATCGGAAATGAGGCCTACTCCCCGTATCATACTTTTGCACAAACTTTATATACTCTGTGTACTTTTGGTACAGATTATAACAAAAAGAACGAAAGTTTTAATATTATAAATAACAAAATTATCTCATTAATAAACACCTCAATATACATAACATTAATGGTTATTTTATTTATATTGTTATGTTCAAACCAAGACCTTGGCCTAAAACCGCGATCCTAACATTTTCGAACCCTATCGAATATATTAAAAACTAAATATTTACCTCTAATGTTTGTAATATTTTAACAAACGTATACTTACAATCATCACAAAATGAGCTACCACAGCAGGGTATCATAACTGCATCAACAAATATATCCCGACATATGCCGCATATTAAGTCTTCTGGAATTTCCTGTTTTTCCTCCACAGGCAAAATAAACTTGGACGTTTCTTGTTCAGATGACCTGAAAATAAAAGATATTATTTTAAAGTTTTATTTTAGGTGGATTGATAATTGCTTAAAAAGATTACGGAAATAAAAGTTACTTCAAGAACATAGTTCGCGCCCATTACAATTAATAAAAATAATAGAAGAAAATAATCGTGTTCTAACCCGTTGGGTTGTTCATGAGTGAGTCAACAAATATGAGTTCTTTTCTAATCAAAAGAAGTGAAAAAACTTCACCAATTTTTTCAATTTTGTTCAGTCCGTTTTCTCAGTAACGGTTCAGCAACTGTTTGTCCCGCAGTAGATATTTGAATTCGGCAATAAAACTTCTGGCAGCTTGCGGCCGGATATTTGAGATTTCAGTGCTCGCATATACGGCAAATGCACGAGTATTTTGCATTCTGTCTATTGTGTATTGTGGCTGACGGAAATCCTCTAACTGAACCCTCGCCGAGGGTGTCGGCTGGGCAATGGACACTGTATGTACCTCGGCTTAAAGCGAGCGATACCTAGTGTCACTTGCGCGTCTTACACTCAGGAAATGCAGTGTCTAGCCAAGGCGATGACCAGTACTATCCAGCTTTAGTTGGGTAGAGTTGAGCCAGAGCCGTGGTTACGAGAGTGCCTGGCAGTAGGCATAAAAAAAAAAGTAACCATGATGGGTGCTTTTCTAACTCGGGCAATATCAGCCCAAACGTCGGTGGAAGGCGTGACTGCTACCACCGGCGGGCACGGGGGGAGAAATCCCTTCGATCCCCAGTCGATGCACACTCGGACTACGTGTAGCACGGCGGCTTAATAAATACTGAGGAAAAACTGCTGTTTTCCCCAGTCCAGAGGTAAGGCCCAAAAGGACAAAGGAAGGCATGCGAGCGAAGGCCCAATATAAGGCGGCACTCAAGATCAAAGCGCGGCTCGATGGCAGCGTTAAGCTCACCCCAGAGGAGAGCAACAAGCTGGCGTGGGCAGAGCAAAAGATCAAGAAGGGTCGCATGAGGAATCAGCCACAGTAGCTGACCCACCCAGTTTGGAGGACGATGAGGATGAGGACTCAGACCCATCCGGGCCGGGGGACTCCGACAACGAGAATGCAGTTGAAGGTCCTCCAGGTCAACTTAAAAAAGCAAGCTCGCGTCGGCGGAGCTCTTAATAACCCTTGAGGCAGGGCCCGCCGAAGTGGCCTTAGTTCAGGAACCTTGGATTGCGGCAGGGAACAAGGTCTCAGGGCTAAGGTCACAAAACTACAACACTTTTTATCCCACCGCATTAAGTAAGGCAAGGACAGCCATTCTGGTGTAGAGTCTTCTTTCGCTCGAAACTACCCTAAGCTAGGCTCGAGAAATGTCGTCAAATTTATAGTTGTCCCAAATAACAATTGATAAGACATTTCGGTTTTCAGTAGTATAGCACGTATAATATCGAATATTTAGGGCTTAGGCGGTACTTAATCGCTAACAAGGTATAATATTTACTTTCTAATTGGCCTCCCTTGTCTCTCACAAGGTTCCACTTCTCGCTCACCCGGAATTCCGTCGTGCTGTCTGTAACTCGCCGATCCTTCCTTTTCGTGAAGCAGTTGTTTCTACGACCTGGTTACGATATGTTGACTTGGCTTGCACTCGGCTTTAGGGACACACGTCTCCTGTTAAACGCCGGCTTGCCACACATCCAACCTCGTATTGTTTGCCCCGTTATATATATTAGCACTTATCTGCTATTCCGCTCCTTGCTCCTGGGACTTCCGTCTCTCGTACAGTCCTTGTGTGATCCTTTGCTGGCACTTGTGTTGGCTACGTCCTATACTGACGCACTCGCACTAGTTTTGATTCTCCGAATTGACACTGACTGACTGATTGCTGTCAGTCTGGGCTTTTATAGGCCTCCGTCCACCTCTTGTTCCTTTGCCATCCTTCCGTTATAACCGCTTGCCGCAGTCGGTCTGCTGCCTAGCAACAGCGGTTGTTCCAGTTGGGCTTCTCCTCATATCCGTCAGCCCCTCGCACACTTTCAGTGCACTTGAGCCCTTCTAGAACCTTCCGTTCCGTTACCTCTCATCACTCTCTTACCAGTTTCCTGCTCATTCGTACCCGGCGTAACGGATCATTGGGCCCACCAATCACCATGTCTTCTGGCTTTCCTCTCCGCTCTGCTTTCTCCCCTTTCACCTTTCTCTCTCTCTCTTCCACTCTGCGAATTCGCCGTGGATCATCCACTCCCCTACACTGGCCCTTGTGAGGTACTTTAGTTCCTCACACTGGTAAGAAAAGGCATCTATGCTTACACACATAACGGCTGAGGCGAGCAGGAGAAAACAACTACTCGTCGTCGGAACGGACGCCAACACACATCACACCGTATGGTGTAGCCCAGACGTCAACGACAGAGGTGAGTCACTCTAAAGCTTTATCCTACAAACTAAACTTAAAATATAAAACGTTGGAGATGTGCCCACATATGTGGGACCAACATCGGCCAATGCCCTAGACCTAACTCTGACCTTAGGGAAAGTACTCATGCATCAGAATGGAGAGTCCTCGATAGAAACTCCTTCGCAGACCACAAGTATATCCATTTTAAGATCGAGTTTAACCACAACCAAACCAGAAACGCCTATAGGAACCCCTGGAACACAGACTGGGGGAAGTATCTTAGAACGGTAGAGTCAAATCTACCAAAGCCAACGAGTATCTGCTCGGTAGGCGACATTGAGAGGTCCGTGGAGACGCTCACAGCCTACCTAACAGACGCATACAAAACCTCATGCAAACTCACAGTTAGCAAAAGGAGAATCAGACCCCCCTGGTGGACCGCAGCGCTGAAAGAGCAGAGGAAGGACGTGCAAGAATGCTTCAAACTCGCCAAACAAGCGGGTGAGCAAATAATCTGGGAGGAATACAAAAATTGACTTCGCGTCCTTAAAAAAGAAGTACGGAAGGCAAAACAAAACTCATGGAGAACCTTTTGCTCCACCATAGAGAAGGTCTCCGAAACAGCTACTCAGGAAACTGCTTTCAAAGCAGCCACCCATGCAGAGTCAGCTAAAAACGAACGATGTACACAGGACGGAAAGCAGCAGGGATGCGAAATGCGCTTGCGCACTTTCCAAGCTGCACTGTAGTCACTGAGACAGATACGCCTCAAGACGTACACACGCAACAAGTCAACATCCCAGACAACATCATTACTCCAGAAAAGATCTAATGGGCGATCGACTCGTTTGCGAGTTATAAATCCCCAGGGCTAGATGGAATATTCCCAACCATGCTAAAAACGATCAAATGCGCAATCGTCCCATGGCTATAATCCATTTTCATAGCATGCTTGAGGTGGAGCTATGTACATGTGGCCTAGAGGACAGCACGCGTTGTATTCCTGCCCAAAGCAGGGAAGTGCAGTCACGTGCAACCAAAAGACTACAGGCCCATTAGCCTTACATCATTCTTGCTCAAAACAATGGAAAAACTACTGGACCTTCATATAAGAGAAGGCATGAACCTGACCTTGGAGGGTAAACAGCACGCCTACACGAAAGGGAAATCGGTGGAAACAGCGCTACACTCCCTAGTAGCCACCATCGAGAGGGCACTGTACCATCATGAATTTGCCCTGGGAGCATTCCTTGACATTTCGGGTGCATTTAACAACGTCACTACAGAAGCAATTATACCAAGCCTAAGAGCCCTAGTAATACACACAGCATTGGACTCGTGGATATATAACCTGCTGAGCTGCAGAAGAGTACAAGCCGAGTGGGGTACCACAACCATGACAAGAGAGGCACATGGCGGAACGTCCCAGGGCGGAGTTCTGTCACCTCTTCTATGGAACCTTGTGGTCAACGAACTAATTCGAAAATTTCGCAGGAAAGCACCCAAGATAATGAACTCTACTCTCAGAGAGATACTAAAGTGGGCCACAGAAGGCAGACTTAGCATCAATGCGGAGAAGACGGTCCTCATTCTCTTCACCAAGAGATACAAGGAACCGCAATCGGGGGTACCACCCACCAACGTGAAATACCTTGTAGTAGTAATCGACAGTAAACTATTCTGGAGACTCACTGTGGAGGAAAGGGTGAAAAATTCAACCAATGCGCTATATGCATCCCAAAAGATGCTAAGCAGCACTTGGGGCCTATCACCAAGACTAACGCACTGGCTCTTCATATTCGATATACGACCGATACGACTACACGGTATATTGGTATGGTGGCAAGCCACAGAGAAGTCCACATATAATATCTAAAGCTGATGGAAAAGGCACAGCGTCAGGAACAATTTAGACACTTTCCGCTGTATTTATAACGCGCCTTTGATTTTTAAAAAATGCATTGATATGTACTTTATCGCAAATAGCTCATAAACTCACATATTTATGACTACTGTAACCTCTAAAAATCCTAGAGTGCCAAAAATTAAACTTTTTCGTTTTTCCGCCATATCTTAGAAACGAGAGGTGATAGGACAAAACCAATGATACAGTTTTGTTCAGTGCAATCAATATTAACATAATCAGAAACATATAGACCTGCACCAAAAACACTGTTGGTCTGTGTTATTCTTGAAAGAGCTCAGCGGGCTACGAGCGTTGAATTTACATGTATAGCATTTGTAGCACGGGTGAACGAGTTTACTCTCGTGATTAGTCGTTTCTTTTTTTTTTAAAAAAAAAAAATTTTTTTTTTTTTTTTTTTTTCAACTGACTGCCCTTAACGCAGTTGTCTGTATCCATAATCTCATGGAATTTTTTTTTTTTTTTACGATGGCGGCTGTTTATTTAAATTATTATTTAATAGGGCTCATGAAACTGCAGTAGTTGCCTACACAAGTGCTTTTGCGCTTATTCGTTGTAAAATATCTATTCGTGTGCTGCGAAACTGCAACGAGCAATTAATTATTTTTACAAGGCCAAGGCAATGTATCGGCATTATTTTGCATTTCACATTGAAGAAAATGTAAGCAGAGACAAAATATTAAAGTGAATTTAATGTTTACGAATTTACTCTCCGAAATATTTATGATGGTCATTCTATTGCACATTTGTATGCTGCTAGACTTGTCGGTTTGCACATGCACATACATAAATACATACTAATTCCGTATGTAAGTGCTTAGAAAGTTAAAGAGCCTGCCTATATGTATGTAAGTGCGTGCTTATGTTTGCATGCCCCTGGTGAAAAGAAGCGAAAACTATGCGGTGTCACAGAAATCTCTTCCAACCAAATTCCAACCCAAAACCAATTTTCGGTTTCACAGAAATCTCTTTTGATTGGTTTCAAATCTCTCGTGTTTTGATGGGAGATTTAGCTAAATTCACCACCCAAACAATTTTGATAACCAAATTTTATTTTGGAAATGTAAGCAAAATTCTTTTTCTGGATAGGTTGTCATCAAATGAATAATCTATTTTTTTTGTTGTAATATTAAAATTCGCGTTTCAATAAAAGTTTGCAAAACCAACCGAATGTGGACAATCCAACTCGTTACTCAACCTCAGCTGGAGCCCTCTACATATGGTGGTATTTGGTGGCGCCCTTCATTTACCAACGAGCGCTAAAAGTTGTTAGGCTGCATTTTATGATTGGCGCAAAAATTTTTTTAATTTTGCCTTTTATTTTTAGAGAATCTGACTTAAATTTTAATTATTATTAAAATATGCATCATAAAACATAGAACACTTTAAAAAAAATTAATTTAAACATCAAATTAACTCATAACTAGATGATGGGAAATGTTTTTTGCGAGAAAGGTCAACCAAGTTTATAGGTGGGATAGAGATGGACCATTGAGCATGTACACAAACATTCCAACTCGATTTTCAAATAAAAAAATAAAATTTTTTGAGTTTTTGGACCACCGACGGATTTTTCGAGCGTTTAAATTTTTATTTGCAACTAACCGAAGCCAAAAATTTTTAAAGTTTTTTTTTACCCCCCATTAAAAAATTTTTCAAAGGGAAAAAAAAATTTTTTTTTTTTTTTTTTTTTTGGGGAGAATGGGGGTTCTGAGCCGCTGGGGGTTGTGAGCCACTCGAATATTGGCCGCAAAAAAAAATAAATTTAAACTTTTTGTTTATGTCATGTTTCTCCCATCTTATTACCTAACTTTTGGCAAACAACCTATCAGTCTACACCTTCTTTAAGTTCGTGAACCAGAACTCGACTTTTTTTTTTAAAAAAAAAGTTTTTTTTTTTCATTTTTGACTTGTGAATATTATACAAAATTTTTTTCGTAATGACAAATGTAAGTATGAGGGAAATATCTTTGGTCAATTGCCTTTTTGATAGAAATATGTTTTTTTTTTAACAATTTCTTTTTGGTTATGTGACGTCACCAAAAAAAAAGTGAGATATGGGGGTTGTGAGCCACTTTGAAAAAAAGTCGGTTTTTACTTTCAAAGAGAATATTGCAATGACGCGCAATAAAACAGATGAAAAACTCTCCAAAGAAGTAAAAAAAAACATTGAAAAAGGCAAACAAAAGAACAGCCACATGCAAAAACTGCTCGTATATAAAAGAAAACAAGCCTGATGCCGTCAATCAATTTTAACTCTTCATTGATATTTCTTTATTCTGAATATGAGAAAAATTGTTAATTTTTTCATTTAATAAAGAATAATGGCTTAAAAACACGAATTTTGAACTTTTAGATGGGTGGCTCACAACCCCCCACATATTTTCGAAAAGTCAAAAAATCACTTTTTTTCAACATGAAATAAACTAAACTTAAAACTAGTGATGAGGAAAGTTTTGTGCATCTTTTACCTAAAATACAAAATTTACAGAACGAAAAAATATTGATTTTTGGCGAAGTTATGTTCGAAAAACAAAACTATGATCAGATCCCCTATGTAATTTCCATTTTTATCAGGCGATCACGGCACAAATTTAAAAAAGCACATTGGCCGATCTCAAGCCGACTTGATAAAAAAGCTTGACATGTCGATCAGCAAAACATGAATTAAGCACAGGAAAAGAAAACTGCTGCTTCCAGTGGCGTTGATGAATTGTTTAAGCCCAGCAGTCTTGTTGCAATAAACAGACTATTTGAGATGGAAGTCCGTTTGCCTGATGAGACATTGGATTCCGCCCAATTTTATTGGGTTGTGAATATTTTCAACCTGCAATTAGTACGGAACGCAGAACAATTATTTTCCAGCGTGAAGTTAATTATGTCTCCGCTGAGAAATCAGATGGACGGAAATTCATTTACCGCTAGAATGCTTTTAAAAAGAAATCATTACCTTAACTTCTTTGTGACAAAGGGTCTAGCCCGATAAGGGAAGGGGTGCGGCCTAAAGTCTGGGATTTTGAAATTTCCTATAATAAAATATTTTTTTTTAATTTTTGTTTTTTTTTTCTGAATGAACAATATGTCGAGAATATTGTGTGCAAATTTGAAGTCAATCCGAGTAAAATTAACGGAGTTACAGCGTTTCAAACGACCGGCCGAGCTACCTGATTGCTGCCGTATGAAAAACTTTAAATCGATTTTGCCGCAAACGTCTTTTTTGAAGTTCGTGTACATCAGAACTCAAAATCTACTGAACCGATCCAAAAAAATTGATACGCATTTTAAAGGTGATGTATTTCTCCAGGTTTTTTTCATCTTTTTCTATTTTTAATAACAAATTAACCGCTATTTTTATACACTTGAAAAGTGTATTATAATTTTAGAAGTTTGCAACGCATAGAAGGAATCATCTCCGACCACATAAAGATATATATTCTTGATCAGTGACGAGCTGAGTCGATTAGCTTTGTCCGTTCGTCTGTCCGTCTGTTGTTTCACGCGAACTAGTCCCTCAGTTTTGGAGCTATCGAGTGAAACTTTGCCAGAGTCTTCTTTTACTGCACGCTGCTAATATGTCGGAACCGACCGGATCGGATGACTACTTCTTGTAGCTGCCGTACAAATGTTCGTTCGGAAAATGGGTTTTAGTTAGAAAAACTGTTTGTTCTCAATATTACTGCTCTCAAACACGGTCATGGGTAATATGTTTTTTAAGCTGACCTGCGAAGTTTGGTCGAAGTCGCTAACCGTTGAGACAAGCTTTTCAGTTATCAAACTTCGGTACACGAAGTTAGCTTTGTTTCTCGTTTTGTAGCTAAAATCGCTTTTTTCACTTGGAAATGCTGTAAAAAGTAGAAAAAAAAAAACAAAATAAAAAGAAAACTCTTCTTGATTACCTCGAGAATACATCACCTTTAAAATGCGTATCAACTTTTTTGGATAGGTTCATTAAATTTTGAGTTCTGATGTACACCGCAAAACCACTTTTTTCAAGGCTCCTCTGGAGATTCACCGTCACCGGCTTATTTATCAATATTTTTCTTTGAAAGTATTTTTTCTGACATACTTCAAAAACCGTACAATAATATGTAATAAAGTTTAATAAAATTATATTATTGATGTCACCGCGTTTTTTCGCCTTTATAACGCCGAATTCAAGCACCAGATTCAGAAGTGATGTACAAATGAACGATAGGACATTCAATGACCTTGCAAGATGACATTACCGTTTTATAATGAATGGACCGTTTCTGAAAACATACACAATTTTATAAAGGTACTTCAGCCCTACTATAACATTTTTGGTCTGCATATTTGGACTCCGCCAAGGGATTTACATACGATGCTTAAATACTCGGGATCGGAAATGCTTTAAACTAGTGTAATTAAATAAAACTCAACACCCGATAAAAGGATACGTGATCTTCGACTAGAGAATTATTTTCATTTAGAGAATTTTGTACTTACATATCAGGTTTGTCCCTAAAAGACCGCGGGATTCCTGTATTTCTTTTCACTTCATACTGGTCTTTTCCTAATATATAGGGACAGTTTTTGATCCAGTGACCGCTTTTTTTGCATTTATTACAACGATAAGATGCCGGAACTTCGCCAACTTGAGATTGTCCTTTAATACGATGATACCTTAAAATTGAAAAAAAAATGCACAATTATATAAGATTATAAATTATAAAATTTTTTTTTCAAAAGTATCGTCCTCCTACACTGTTTTTGCATTTTGGCATTCGATTTTCAATAGTTTCTACTCGATAATCGATCATTTTTTGCTAGTTTTTTAGAGTTAACAAAGTGTCATCACTACTAATTTGAAATTTGCCTAAATTGAATTAAATTAAGATTAATTTATACTTTTTAATATTTACCAATAATATCAATGATAACACAATGAATTGAGAAACTTGGACTTCCAATGTAGTTGCAATTGGACTCAAAAGACCACAAGTCTTCTAGTCTCCGAAATAATTCAAGCATTTACAGAGAAGAATTTGACATAGATGAGTTTTAAACCCTTACCAACTTAGAGTTTATGTTTCTAGCAGCAATAAATTTAAATGGAATATCTTTGTTTATTTGTACTTTCAGCATTTTGTAAATTGTTAAAAGAAAGAGAAGCACCAAGAGGACGGTTCTAATTTTGAGATGACGATAACTTTTTGAAAATGTGCTTCTGAGGAAGCCAATAAAACGGTTTCTTTTAAAGATAGTTAAACAAGTAGGAAAATCGGAAAATCTTCTGGTCATAACTTCAGAAACGTTCATCTGATCTATATCAGTCCTTCGGCATATCGATATAATCTTGATTGCAGGTACTTGCAGGTATATTAAAGTTATTTTAAAAGGTACGAACAATTTATCTACAAAACTTTGTGAGATTACTACACCACAAAACTTCTATACACTGTTCTAGTTCGTGCTGTTCTTAAATGCTGCTCGTCCGTCTGGTGTCCGCAGTATAAAAAGCATATGGATCGTATTGAATCAGTTCAAAAGCAATTCTTTCTTTTTGCTATTCTTGGCTTAAATTGGGACCCCAGAGTCTTGCTCTATGCTACATGCAAAACTGATTATGCCCAGAACAATCGTTATCGGGTTTTATGTCAATTAATTTTAAATTTTAACTTTTTAAAATAGTATTTCCGTTTTTTAAATAGTGAGTTTAGCTGGCTCTAGGTCAGAAAAAGTTGTGTTTATTCACAACTGAAAACAACTTATGCATTATTGTACACCAAAAATGAGCTGGTTGCCTATACGGTACCGTTTCATCATTCTCCCGAATGAATCTTCAGTAGGCTTATCGCTGGAGAACAATCACACATCAATGTTTTAATCGGTTGGGAACCTCAAAAAAACAATTTTCTTTTCATTTCGATCAAATATGTGAATCGAATTATACTGTTCCCTTTCAAAACAATTATGTTTTAAATTTCTTGAGTGAAATAAAATAATTAAATTTTCTGTATTTTTTTTATCTATCCATATTTTTATATTAATAAGTCATATTTGAGAATTTTTGAAAGTAATTAAAAATATTTGGCTATAATTTGATTAAAATTATTTTCAAGCTGCCATGTCTTAACGAAAGCAACTTTTTGTACGAATATTTGATTATATTCGAAACGTTCGAACTTTCATTCGAAAGTAAATCGTCATTTCACTCGTCGAGAATCTTTTACTTTTAATCCACTCATGAACAACCGAATGAAATTAAAAATAGGACAAGCTGCCTGTCTTCAATTTTGCTTAAGCTTTAGCTCAAAGTTCCAAGAAAGCTACAGCTCTTGAGAGAGCTTAGAACTGGCCGTTAATTTTGAGTGCAAGCATTCAAAAATGCGTTTGCGTTGTTTCTTGAAACTTTTGTTAGTTTCGTTTACAAAACAAGAGAGCGTAAAAACTCTATATAAGGGACGGCACTATTTTATTTTAGTTGTTCTGATATTCGAACGATATTCATTCGATGTGCAATTGGTAAGTTTCATTTCCAAATTGTTTCCTTTCACTATTTTTTCACCTCAATATGCTGCTTACATAAAAAAAACACACTGAAAAGTCAAGGAAGTTGATATTATTTAATAGAGCTGTTTAAGATGTCGTTTGGCTGGCACAGAATAAAATTAAAGCTTTAAATAAAAATTTTTTTTTTATATTACAAATATTATTTTAAAAAAAATATGTGAGATTGCAGAAAGTATCTAAATACACTAAACATTTTTACAAAAATAATGTTAAGCCATTATTTTGTCCCCTTTAGGTAAAAAAAAATGCAAGCAAATCTTTCAAACAATTATAGAAATAAAAAATTAAACAAATTTCGCAATTTTTTTTTAATTGATTATTTGTTGTTAAATTGTTTGATCTACAGCTTCCACAGGGTGGTCCATCTAGTGTTTGGAATTTGAATTATTCATAATTTGACTTTAAAAACGTCAAATGTCTTTCATAAAGCGACTAATATTTTGTAATAACTTTGGCATTTACGAAATGGGTCGCTATTCGCTCGAAAAAAGTTGGGAGAAATTAAAAACATATTTCTAAAGTGGTGAGTCCTCGACTCAAACTTTGCGAAATTTAAAAAAAAAAACCATTTTACAAAAAAACCTCAATTTGTGGATCAATTCGTGAAGCGAGTTCGTGAAACTGAATGTTGGTAGATAATCCAACCCGTGTACTTACTCGTCCGGTGCCCTCGAACCAAAACATTGCCAAGTCAGCAGTGGTGGTCATTTGACCGAAATTGTTTTTCATAAATAAATGTCATGAATCAACCTTTCCAATAAATGTTCAACCTTTAAAAAATATCTAGCCTTTTTTTTATAGCAAAATTAAATTCCAATTTTTAAATGGACCACCCTGTACTTGTAGGGTTAGGATGTTTCGATAAATAAATACAAATACAAATGTTATTGAGCCAATGTATTCACACCACCCGAGTTCAAGCCTCCATAGCCACTACAGCTTACGGACAGCTTTGCAGTCTCCACATCCCATTTTAGCAGTGTCTGCTCCGGTTTACTGAGGTAGCTCCGGCCGCTACTGTTGTAATCACCTACCCTCCAGTCCATGGAGCTGGCTGTGGCTATGAATAAACCTCTGGTTTAATGTGTTAATTCTAATTCAGTATTTCTCAGTGGTCACGTTCTGCTCCCGATGGCCAAAATAAAGTACATTGTACCTCTAGCCCTACAAAAATGCATTCATAAAAGTGCCCATGTCATTGCCTATGACCTGTACATTTTTCCCTATTGACTTCCATTATTAGTTTCATAAACTCTATCAGGGGTGCCACAGAATTCACTAGCGATTTGGCTTCTAGCGGTTGCCAAATCCCTCGAATATTTCACAAAACCTTTCGAACTTGGCTGCGTAGGGTAGTCACCCCGCAAGTGAAAATTAGATGAAGCCTTTTTATGCGTTTTTTTATTAATATTATATTTTGAAATGAAATCTAATTGTTTAGTTCTTTTTTAGGGCCCATTTCCAGAACAAATAAATGCGCACGAAAATAAATTTTTATGTTGAACTCCATATAAAAAAAACAGCTTCGAACAGCTGATCAGCCATTTATTTAGTGGCATATATTTTGCTGATTTCCAGAAGGGAAACTAAATAATCACCTAAATAAAGCAAATGCGGGCCGCACCAAAATAGTCCAACAAATAATAAATATGTATGCACATTAGACTGAACGTCCCTTATATGAAAAAATTTTTTTTTTTGGAAATGTTCTGTTCCTCAATGCGCAAAAAATTCGTAATAATTTCTAGTTACCATAACAAAAAACCAAAATTCGAAATTTTAATGTTTAATACTGGCGCCGTGGGTTTAAAGTTGTTACATTAAATTTCATTTTCCCCTTTTTCATTTTACTTTTTCATTAAAGCAACCTTTGAGATGTCAAACGTTGTTCTTCAACTTAAAAACGGTTGCTATGCCAGAAACAATCAGTGCTGTGCCTAAATTAAAACTGCAGGATCGGCATGTGACATAACGTGAAATGAAGTGGTCCTTGGGCGTAAGCATTTTTTACCCGAACCTTACATGTTCCGCTAGCTTGTTCGTTGTTGCAATTTGCCATTTGCCCAAAAATAAAATAAAGGGTTGAGCCTATTTAATCGCTATGCTTTAAGAGTTTTTTACAAATCATGGATATGCATATGAGCCGAACACCAAACGAAAAACTAACATATACTAGTCGACATTACGAGTCATTCATTCAAAATTAAAAATAAATAAAAAAAAGTAAAACTTAAAAGTGGTTATTCAAATTTATTCATAATAGTAGTTCTTTTGCTAGGACAGGATTGTCTGTGCTCTTCGATGCATTGAAGAAGGTGCAGCGTCGAGTTTTGTAAAGCGCCCATTGAAGTCCTCAACTAGTTTCACGCCTCTTTCTCCGACATCATTCACATCTTTAAGGCTTTTTAACAAATAAACAGTCCATATAATTCCTTTCTCTGTTGCAGTACAAGTCTTTATCGCGGCATTTTTTCTTAGAGCCACATATTGTCATTAAACTTCTTAAGCTTCTGCACACATTTCTTCCTAGTTTCCTGGTAAGCCCAAATGATTTGAATACACTATCAATTTGAAGGATGGTAAGGTTTAGACTGACCCTTAATGAGTATTTGCATCCTCTTGGATTATACAGAAAAACCGCCAAGACATCTTTTTTATATGGTAGCTTTGCTGAATCCAGCTGTGGCCGCAACGTGCCAATCAACTAAATGTTATTCGAGTCCTCTATCCTGAATTTGGCTTTGCATAAAATATTTTTCAAAATAGTTTTTAAATTCAACAACAATGTTTGGCATCTCAAAGGTTACTCTACTAAAGTCTACGATAAAGCCCACCAAAATGTCTCATCCTAAATTGACATTTTAGGTGTAGGGATTGAGTTTTTCTTTTGTTTACTTTTGAGCTATAAATTCCGTTTCGATCGTCTTTATAAATTTACTTGGCGTGCAAAAGATTTTCTCCTAACTTTTCCTATCTCTAAAACTATCGTCGATCTTGTAAAACTCCGGAATATAAACATCAAATGCGGGGGCGGGAGGGCGTGCATCAATTTAAAAAACTTTCGATCGTTCGTATGCAGATAGAAGCATATTCCGCCTCCACATGTGCGATAACCACTATCTTTTACATTTGAGATACTAGGGCAAACGACGGACGGACGACGACGGACAGACGGAAGGTAATCAACTCGGCTTTATGCTGATCAGATATATATACTTTATATGTTCCTTCTGCCTGTTACAAACATTGAATTTAACCCTCTCCGGTATAAAGGGGAAATTGAAATTTAATGAAGAAACTTTAAACCCACGGCGCCAGTATTAAACCTTAAATAAATTTAGGTTTTCAATTACGGTAACTTGAAATTATTACGAATTTTTTGCGCCCTGAGGCACATAACATTTGAAAAATAAAAATTCCCATATGATTATGTTCAGTCTAATGCACATACAATAGCAGTCTTTTTATGACTTTTTGACATTTTTTAATTTTTAGTGCCTCAAAACTTTCTCAAGCGAGGATCACGAAGCTGCCCACACTTGTGGTAGTACATCGTGTGACTTTAAAAGCTGGAAGCTTATTTTAAAATTGTTTAAACTCTAAATTGATAAACACATTTTGAATTCAAGCGGCTGACAAATCAGTGCTACCTTACAATTTGGCCGCCGTTTTGGGTATTTTTTAGTGCATTTTAAGACATTGTGGGCATACTATAGCTTACAATCCACTTAACATAAATAAGTGGCAATTTCGTGACATAAATATTTATTTGTTCTGGAAATAGGGCTTTAAACAAAACCAACTTAATTTTCTTTAACCCATTTTACGCCGCGCTGCTCGAAGATTTTTATTTAGAGGTGAAAGCAACTTTTCTTGGGTAATTAGGACCCAGTAAACACGAATCCGAAGTCAAAAAATTCTACCTACGATAGTTTCGCCAGGTGAAATGGTTCAATTACTCGAAAAGTCACATTCACAGGTGTATTAAAGTCTCCTAGTACTACTTTTTCCAGGGGCTGTATTATAACGAACTATTTTCGACCTCTTCTTAAAATTTTACATGACTTTCGGAATAAAATATTTATAGTTACACGTTTTAATTTTTTTTTTGTTAAAAATTGATCTTTTTTAAGGTGTTTTTCAACCACCACCTGGACCCCACCTGCAAGGTGAGAGGTGTCCGCAATATGGTTTTTAAAATTTTTTTTTTTTTCATTTTTTTTTCTCAATGAACAAAATGTGAAAAACTTTAAATCGATTTTTCCGAAATCGTCTTTTTTGAAGTTCGTGTACATCAGATCTCAAAATGTACTGAACCGATCCAAAAAAGTTGATACGCATTTTATAGGTGATGTATTTCTCAGGAAGAGTTATTTATATACTCTATACCGAAGGTACATAGAGTAAATTAAGTTTGTGCAAGAGTATGTAACAGGGAGAAGGAATCATTTCCGACCCTATAAAGTATATATATTCTTGATCAGCATCAACAGCCGAGTCGATATAGCCATGTCCGTCTGTCTGTCCGTCCGTCCGTCCGTATGAACAAACAGATCTCAGAGATGGTAAGAGATAGAGGTTTGGCGTGTATGGGACAAATGTTTCTTATACTTGCAGGCAGATCAAGTTTATTTTCAATTTTTGCCACGCCCCCTCCCGCCCCCGCAATTTTGAAAAAACGTCATATTTCCCACAGTTTTGTAGATAGATGATTCGTACCTTCTAGAGATAGTTAGTCAATAGCAATATGTATATTTTTGCGAAAGAAATGATAAAGATAAAGATGCATTCAGCTCCTTCTCCAGGTACAGAGTATGTTATTGTCGCTTGTTTTATTTTCATCTTTTTCTATTTTTTTTTTTAGCTAAAATCGAGTTATAAAATTATATTATTGATGTCGCAAAAAAAAAAAAATCATAAAAATATTTTTCTCGCCTTTAAAGACTTGTCTGCTTTTGCGAAATGCAGAAGCAGCAGTCAGTGGCCAAAATGATTTTTGACAGAAGTCGACGCTTCATCATTTTTTATTTTCATTTTTCTGGTGATTTTGTTCTCTCCCGCAGCAGAAGCAAGTCGTCGCTTTAAGAATTCGACAGCAGCGCAAATGCGACAAAAGTCTCTTCTGTACTCTTTTCCTGCTTTTGCATTTTGTCCCGGCGCCTTATTTCTCTCAACTCACACAACAAATGCTGACGCCACGAAATATTTCTTGGAAAGACAACCACCAAAATTTAACGCAACGCAACAACATTGTTTTTTTTAGCGCCTTGTTGTTGTTACCTTCAACCGAGCCGAGGCGATTAGTTGTGTTATGGTGGGAGGGGGTGGCGGGGGGTAATTCACTTATTTGATCATAACTTGAGAACCGCTCATACGATCTTTATTACTTCTTCCGCAAATCGATACATATTGCTAATGACTAACTATCTCTAGAAGGTGCGAATCATCCATCCACAAAACTGTGGGAGATATGAGTTTTTTTTTTTTAAATTGCAGGGGCGGGAGGCGGCGTGGCAAAAATTAAAAATAAACTTGATCTGCCTGCAAGTATAAGAAGCATTTGTCCCATACATGTCAAACCTCTTTATCTTACCATCTCTAAAATCAGTTTGTTCATGCGGACAGAAGGACAGAGGATGGCACTTTTAACATTGATATGCAGTTTGTATAGTTCGAACGAGTAACTTTCGATTTACATTACATTTGCATTTGGACCAATCAGCAGTTTTATTTCGATATATCATAACTGATTTATGATTGCTGATGAGTCTTTGCTGAATGGCATTGATTGCAGGCTTTAAAAAATTGTGCGCCTTTTTATGAAAGAAAAACACTCACAAATAAACTTAAGTATTTATGGATAATAATTAAAAATCTTCTTGTGAATATTTACACAAGGTAGGCAATCAGTGCATTCAGCAGGTTAAATCGGCAATCATAAATCAAAAATATAAAATGGAAATTATCTGTTGAATGGGCCCATTGTTTGATTAAGCATTCGATGAGGCCAAGAACAACAATTAATTTTATTCAATTTACGCACAAGACAATCAAAATGGTACTTACGTTTTTGGATCATAATCTGCAGTACTTTGCATCATCATTGCTTGTATCTTATCCTCTTCACTGCCTTGCATTTTGGACAGGTCCATATTAAAATTATCTTGCTTGCTAGGAGGTGCATTTGCGAAAGCGTTCTCAGCTGGTGGGTCCCACCCCTTTTTTGTTGGGTGTGCTATTGGTATCCGAGAAATGATGAGTGTGGTATTTTTTGGTATTAAGAATCCATCATCTTTATATTCTAAAATATAAAAAGACCTTTAAAATAATATACGTTATTTTAAAATTTAGACAAATTACATACCTTCTTTGCTTTGGGCATTTGTTATCTGCAGGTCAAAATCTATTATTTTACCCAGACGCTTTTGCTGTATTATTTCCCTTTTCAAATCTCCAACAGAAATATGAAGCCCATCAAAGGTAATTGTGTCAAAATGGAGCGTACTTTTAAATTTATAGTGCACAGACATATTTTAAAAATCTGTGAAAAGAATAGAAAAAATATTTGCATTAAAATAATAAATATTCGTCGAATACGGACTTTGAGAAAGACTAGACCTATTTAAAATATTTATTTTTAATTAATGTACAAATCATGATTTATTTGTATTAACATTTAGAATTATACAGGTTATTGGTTAGCAACAGAGAAGCCAACTATCCTTTTGTATTTTTGGTCGCTGATTTCAAATCAATTTTCCAGCTAGCGATGTTTGTTTAAATATGTGTGACCAAATTAAGTAACCCTTTCAAACCAAATACTTTTAATATAAGCTGCATTGAATGACGTTACAGAAAAACCAAACACGAATTTTTGATTTTGCTCATAGATACAAATTGTATAATTTTAAGGGTACTGTATACCTTCAGAAACATTTTTTTTATTTGCTTAAACATTCTATTAGGGTCTTATAAACATCCTGTAAAACTTTCAAGCAGATGCGAAAAAAAGGTTTTACAGAAATAATTTAAAACACTATTTTTCCCCCCCGACTCTTTTATATGAAAAATTTTTTATCGACCTTTGAATTTTAAAAAATCCAAGTTTTTTTAAATTTTTTTTGATAAAAAAATTTTTTCCCGTGAGATGTCGAAACTTTAAAAGCGATTATCTCGGAATCACTTTTCCAAAATGGTTGTAAAAATTTAAAGAGCACCTGTTAGTACCTTAATGTAAAGTATGGTTGTTTTCTGATAAAATAGATTTTTTCCCAAAGTTTGCAAAATTCTAAAAACGAAATGTCTGACGGCAGAAAATGATAGTCCTAGTTTTGATATCATCGAGCTTTAAAAAGTAATGGCCCAACAACTATAAAAACCTACGACGCTATTTGTACAAATTTTAAACAATATAAAACTACAAAATTAATATGTGGGTAAGAAATATATATCGCATATATCCTACAAGATTTTCGACCTTAGCTTTACAAAGTGGATACATCTCAGAAATCTCACATTCCTCCATAAAAAAATTAAGACCTGCTCTTATACAAAGAACCAGCAACTTTGTTTGTTCCAAAACCAAAATGCCTTGCTCGGAGAGTCAGTTCTTGGTAAATGCTATTCGTCTGTAGGACGCTTTACCTTACAACCATAAAACTATTAGAAAACACGCATTATTGTACTAAAAAACTTAAGAAGCACTTAGAGCGATGTTTAAAATTTACTACACTTAATTTAATTAATTAAGGATTATTTATCTCAAATATATTTTATGTTTGCCATCAAAATTTTTATTTATTAGTTAAAGTTAGTAGTTGTTGTTTTAATTCTAAATCATGGAATTTTAAAATCGAAGCAAATTTTAAGCAGGGTTCTTACATATAAAGTGTGATTTTTTAGCAACTTTGTTTTTGGCAAAACTGTTTTTGGCAGATCAACTGTTTTCGTGTTACATGTTACTATTTAGTTTGATTGGTATACGTGGAAAATAGGGGCCTAGATATCAAAATACTAAGATAGAGAAAGTTTGTATGAGATGCGTTTTCTATATATGTAGTGTCTTTGGTTAGACTTAGCTGCCACCGTTGGTTTTCGCGATCATACTCTTTTGTAAATTAAATCGAACCGTTTCATTTCTTAGTTAGGTTCAACATTTATCAAAGAGCTCTGGTAAGATTCGTGATCTTTACGATCAAAAATGTGTGACAAAAATAAATTCCGTTAGTTTTTACATTTTACAAGGAAAACCGTACGAGTTAAGGGCCGATGATTTAACATCTTCTGGAAAGCCCCATCTGTCACTTTAACCTACAAATAACAGAGTAAATTCTGATTTCATCTGACACATATGATCTACTAGGATTTTAGACGGTTTCAATTCGCTTAGCTTTCGTATAACATGTAAGGTATCTTTTTTTTCAATTTTTTAAGTTTCAATTAAAAATATCAGTAAATAAGTCCGAAACAGCGAATCTTTGAAGCCAATTTGGAAAAAATGTGCGGTGTATATCATAACTTATTACCGGATCATCCGAAATAAAAAAGTCGATATGACTTTGAATTTTTAATAACAAATTGACCAAAATATTTGAACGAAAATCTAATTTTTCCCTTCAAAATGATGCCAAAAAAGGAAAGTACTCTTACCACGGGAAACATATTAGTTTTTAAAAGCAGATATATTCATACCCTTGCAAAGAGTTTTATAATTTTGCCCGTCCCTATAAACTATATATGTATTTGTATTCTTGATCAGGACGACGAGCTGAGTCGATTTAGCTTTGTCCGTCCATTTGTCTGTCTTTCTGTTTCTACGCAAACTAGTCTCTCAGTTTTAAAGCTATCGAGCTAAAACTTTGCACAGAGTCTTCTTTTACTGCACAATGCTAATATGTCGGAACCGACCGAATCGGATGACTATATCTTATAGCTGTCATAGGATATATCGGTCGAAAAGGGGATCTTAGTGAGAAAAACCTATTTGTTTTTAATGTTAACGTCTCCAAACTCAGCGTTTATAAGAATTATACGCTTTCATACAGATCTGCAAGTTTTGGTCAAAATCGGAAGACTATATCTCTTAGAAAAATTGTTGATTGTTTATGCTGGCGTTCTGAAACTCTGGTATATTAAATCATTTGCATGTGCCGAGAATAAAAACTTCGGCACAGACGAAGTTAGCTTGGCCTTCTCGTTTTTTGTTTCAGATGAGCCTGAGTCGGGCTTAATTTATGTTTTAAGTTCAAGGTTAAATTTAATGGCAATGTGTGCGGGATCAGGTCGTTCGTAATAGAACTTAAGATCGGCTTTGGGATGAGAATGAATTTGAATTCTTTCGAACTGGACGAAATCTAATTACTTTACGGAAATTTTTTATTATTACACGTTTCTCAATTACACTATAGAAGGTCAGTATAGAAAATTAGGATTGCGTTTGCTCGTGGATTCTGGCCGGAGTCAAATTTGTGACCCCGCCAAAAAAAAAATTCTTTGCTTTACAGCCTAAGTGGGCCAAGCCGATCTTCTCTAAATCTCTTTTCTTGTGTGCTTCAAACTTTCGCACAAGAGCACCTACAGTGTAATGCCGAATGAGAAGAAGCTTTTAACCAAAAAAAAATTTGTGACTAGATGGTTCGAGGCTGGATCGAGTCCACAACCTCTCGCACAGCAGGCACACAAACGAACACTTTCCCGCCTATTAGTTAATATACTTAAATATTGAATGTCGATAATAGCTGTTTGGATTCAGCAGTGAAGTAAGTAGACATGACTTAACTCTACTCGGATTCGACGTTATTTTGGCATTTGTGCTGTTCAGGCCAAATACATATTTACTCGTCTGTTTATCTCGCCAAATTGCATGGAAAAAACGATGCCAGTCGGTGCCTGTAATTGTTGAGTTTCGGTACTTCGACTAATTTAAAAGATTTGGACAAAAGGCACGTTGAGCTGACCAAGGAGCCAGTTAATCTACTCAACAGGGCCAATGTTGACAGACGTACGCGTTGATATGTATACATATGCATGTAAGTATGTAACCGCATTGCACTGAATCGGCTTAAACACAGTTGTAACACATATGTACATATATACGTTCTTAAGCACGTACATGTAACAATGACCATACATATGTTATGTTGTATATGTTTTCACAACCCCAATTTTAACTTACGTTTGCATGCACACTCAATTGCATGGACGTATGTATGTATGTGCACTCATATGTATCTGTTTGGCACAAAAAAGTAATTGTTCGGCCTCTTTTTAGCATTCGGTTTCACTTCCGACACACATATAGACAGTTTTGATCAAAAACCGGTATTTACATATTATAGAAAACACACAATTCTCTTTAATTATTTACTTACATTTTCGCTACAAGGAAATATTCACAATCAAACAGCGTAGCTTTATCAAATTATCGATATTAGCAAAGACGCATAATTTCGTACATGAAAAATTGTTTTTCTTAAAACTAACTTCATCAAAGTTTTCGTTATTTTAGGAACGTGAAAATGGAACACTGGAACAATTTGAACACTGACAATCGTACAGCATTATTTAAAAATATTGTTTCACACTCCCATCTTAGCGGAATGATAACAGTATGGTGAATATCTAAAATTCGCTTTTATAACATCAGCATATATCGTCTACCATCTTTGTCTTCTTCTGTGAGGAAGTAAAATTTACGTACAATGAATGGCGACTTCTAGCTGCTGAGCATAATGTCCCTCTAGACTTCCAAAACCATCGATCATGGACGGCGACACACAAAAACATACTGGAGCGCATAGCTGAACGCACTCGAGATAGATATATTGAACAGGCCCAGAGAAGCACAAGCAGGAGGTTGTACAAACAACTTAATTTCTCTCCAAGCGAACGAAATTATTTTAATGACCGCTTTAAACTAAAAGTAATATCGCAAATATTCCGCGCTCGATGTGATGTGATGGCACTGAACTTCAAGACATATAGTGATGGTGTACAAAATGATAGCACGCTTTGCAATAGGCACGAAAAAGAGGATGTTTTTAATTTCCTGGCCGAATGTGCAATCCTGGGAGAGTTACGACTTGTGTACATACTTAAAAGAAAAAGGTTATTGTATTCCTTAAAAAAATAGCAAGTTTTCTACTTACTTGTATACCTATTCACAATAGGCGCAGCATTTTCCAAGCTGCGAAAACCTGCAGCATGCGTTCTTACCCGCAGCTTTAATAAGAGATATCAGCTACTACTACTTAGTATAGTTGCAAGGTATGTCCGAAAACACTCAGATACGATTACAATCTACGAGTTATATGGTTACACTAATGAAAGCTGCGCTGCAGCTTTATAAAGAACTGCATTCAAGTTATGACGCAGCGCACCAGCAGCGCTGCTTTCAGCGGCAACAGCAGCGCTGCTTAAGTCCAACAGACCCGGGATGTCAATATTATTCATTTTTGCCGACGTCCAGCATAGCAACCTTAGCACCGTAGACCTTCGCTGATGAATTTCATAGTTGAGCAAATCGCGTGAAAACTTTTATTAAAGAGCGATTCTTTCCGTCTAAAAGGAGCTGTAGGTGGATTGATTCTCCTCTTGATGTTATTGAACTAATCCACGACTTCATTTAAGTTGAATTTATGGGGCTCGTCGCAGACAATATTTTGGGCACCTGTAAAGTTGGTATGGATGACGATGACTCTGAATATACAGAATAGGTCCATTACCGATGGAACTGCCCTTTTGGCCAAGCAGGTGAAGAAGAAGCCGTATCTTTTCTCTCGTCGTCGTCCCACAATGACAAAAAGAGACCCTAAGTAGTTGATTCTGACATAGGTGAATTTGCGTTGATACGATGCCAGCCAGCAGCTCACAGTGGTGCCATCTGAGGAACCACCGATTTGGTGCTCTCGTTGTAGCAACGCTGATGGGACTTTCGCATACCTTTGTAAGGAACTCCCTTCGTGAGATGAGTGACGCATTTTTTTGTGACGCCACTTCCATATGGGAGCACCAGTTTTTCTTGACTGCATGGATTTATCTTAAATATGCTTACATTGGGTCAAAGAGAGAATACTATGGGAGTTTTCCGTTCTGACACTGAATGTAAAGCAATGTAAAACCTGCATAAGCATAGAACGTTTATTTCGCGAGATGCAATTATTATGTCTTCGCTAAGAAATCGGATGGACGGTGAACCAATGACCGATCTTTCTTTATATTTTTCGCCAGACTATACAGCTGCCTCGCACACAAGCCGGACTCTTTCGGGTTCGTAAGGATTGCTGGTGATTAAGGTTTTTGTGATCTACACAGATACCATACCCGTTTCACGGTTCTTCTGTTTGCTGAATTCGTTCACCCGCCCAAATACATATAAACCGCGCTGTTCGTAAATATTAGCTTGTTTATTGAGGTTTTTTCTGGGATTAATTTTAATCCAGTGACTGGGAGTCGTTCCAAGCCTTGCTTTGTTGGAACGCGCCTACCCGAATGTGCCGTGGCTGGGGCAGTGCTGCTTCGGAGATCGCACTTTCTTCGCGTAATAAAAAACATCTGTTTGATGGCATCATGCAGCTTGGCGTCGCTGACGATGTTGTCGCCCTTGTGTATGTTCACATGTCATTCTGTGGACTCGTGTGGGGTGCGGTTTTTTGACGATGTGGATTGATGCCACGACCCTCACATACCTAGGTGCCAATTCTTAGCGCGGATGAGAACGGTGGAATGAGCATCACTGTATGACGCTATAGGTAAACCCTCCAGGTACCGCAACAGTTCTGCGAGCACACGCAGCTAGTTTCAGGCTTTCTAAGTCCTTCAGATAGAATTTGCTTCATTGGCTATGTTCCGTGTAATCCGCTCTGATGCCTCTTCAATCACGCATACTGATTACCGGACATCTTGTAACTTAGGCTGCATAAAAACCTTGCTTTTGATGTGCGTCACGGACTAGCCCTCATCTAGAAGTGCAAAAGTATTTATTACTTTATTTTGATAACAGATGCGAATTGGAACAATATGAATAGTTGTCTGTCCTACGAGTCGCTCGGTGGAGCGACTACACTTTATTGCTGCTCTTCGTAACTATGCAAGGCCACCCCCTTTGCCGTTTGGCCGTTTGGGACAGCCTTGGATGCTGCACATCTTTACATTTAGGCTCCCGCTATTACCACGGTAAAGCGTTGTTACGTGCGGTAAAAAGAGGAACGCGGCAGCATACGCTGGTTCTAGAAGTTTCAAGGACACCATGTCAGCCAAAACCGCAGCCATGACCCGATTCTGCCATTGTGCGTGCGGCTGTCAGTGCGTACGCTGGTTATTGATGGCCCGTGAGTGTGGGCGGGCGTATGGCCCTCAGTACTATTAAAAACTTCGTGTCGGTATAATTTATACTATTAGATCAGTTTAAACCTTAAAATTCCACAAGATTGAAAAATGTAGGAGGTGGTAGAATAAGCCAATGATTTCCAAATTTGCCAAAAACTTCTGTAAAATAATGTCCAGGTTTTTTATTGGCTATACAGCTCCAAATGGACAGGCCAAGCTTCTTTCAACCTCTTGGAGTGAGTGCTTTATATTTTTCGCACAAGAGAAAGGGACAAACTGCTTTTCGCCGAATACGAACGACAAAGTATGATAAGCTTTTTAATGGCTAGATTACTTCATAGCTGGTGCCAATAGCTGGTGAAGGTGACCGGATGTGTAAGCAGCATTTTTAATGCTTGAGCGTGGTGCACATAGTCCAAATTCGAGACCCATTTCTGCTAATGTTTCCATTAATTTGGCCGCTGATGAAGACGACTGTTGCTTATCCACGTATGAGGGACTTGCTAGAGGCTGAAATGTAGTTGTCAATATAGTTGTGACGACTTCCGAAGATACGATTGCGCCATCATAGCTCCAAGTTTCGGCATTGAAAAATTTGGGCGGCAACAGCCGTTGTGCTGAGCAACTTCAATATTCCCCCAAATACTTGACGAAATCAAAACGGATAAGATACTAGGTTCAGGCGTGGAGCCTTACATCGCAGCTGCTATCATTGTGTCTGTCGACTAGTACCACATCTAGGAACAGATGTGCTAACAGCAAACGACTGGAGAGTGAACTTTTTGGAGCAGAACCCTGCGCATCCCCGCCTATGTAAAAATCTCTTAACCTTACCCACCAAAATCAACTGCTCTCAAATTCAAAGGCCATCTGCCACCAAAATATTATTGTTTGCTACAAACACGTTAGCCGTAGTGCAGCGAACAAACATACATACGACCTTAGCAACAAGCACGCAAACGTTTTTGGGCTTCGTGATCAAAGACAAATGGAAATGACAAATGTACTAAGAGTGGCGTGTTGGGTGTGCCCAGCAACTTTGATTTTTATTAGCCTAAAACTGCCACGCGCTCGTAAAATTAGCAGAAATCGCCAAGCTCAATCAAGCTGAACTACCAGTGTGTTTTTATAATGGAGCAAAAGTAAGGATACCGAATTCTGTAAGACTGTCTCTTAGGCTGAGTTACGCTCAGTCTGGCCAGGGCCACTTACCGAAAAGTTTGCGGCTCTCAAGGCAATCGGATGTAAGCTCCGGAGCCGACCCAGGAATCAACACCCTGGCCATGCACCAATGCGCTCCCACAAGCAGCTCCGCAGCCTAATACACTGGCAGCGTCACCGCCTTGCACAAGGCCCAGAGCTACACGCACTGTGCAAACTTCACCGCAGCAATCTACCCTTGCAAGCAGCATGACACCACCACAAGTGCCCACCCAATCCAACCCAGCCACAACAATCATTATGCACACAGTCGATGCAGGGATCCAAGTACTGCAATCGAACTGCAACGGACTTAGAGCCAAAATCGTTGAGCTCACTGAATATACATCCCGCAAGAACATCCGGATAGCAGCGGTCCAGGAGACAAAGCTCACACCCAGGGCACGTATAATCACATCCGGGGAATATAACGATCTCAGACAGGACAGACAGCGAAATGGCGGAGGTGGACTGGCCCTTGTCATCCACCAGTCTGTTAACTACAGACACCTGCAGCTAGACCCTGCTCCTGATGAGCACATGGAAGTACAAGGAATTGGTGGCACGTCCTGGACATCGTCAACGTATATATTCCCCCAGTCGCAGAATGCCACTCAGGCTATCAAGTGAGCCTTGCCCACCTGCTCGCTGGTGAAAACCGTATCATCATTGGTGTCCTAAATGCTCATCATGAGAGTTGGTTCTCCCTACTCCGTAACGACCCTAGGGGGACTAGCATAGCCGAACAGGTTGAAAACTCCAACTTCGACAGCATAAACCTAGACCAGCCCACTAGAATCACCGCTAACTGCAGCAGCTCGCCTGACATCTCCATAGTCAGCTCCAACCTCCTTACCAACACAGAGTGGAATGTCGACATAGCGCTCAACTCTGACCACCTGCCCATCACCATCACCATAAGTGGTGACACAGATTTTGTGTCAACGGAGAAGCGCACCTTTACAAACTTCTCCAAGGCGGACTGGAGTGCCTTCACGACACACATAGAGAGCCTTTTCGACCAAGTAGAAGCACCCACAGATGTAACTGCTGGAGAGCTTGTATTTCGCAAGATTCTCACCTGTGCGGGGAAGCGCCACATACCCGCAGTAAGAATTCCCAGAATTCGCCCAGGCTTCCCCACCGAAGCCTCGTAAAAGGCTCAAATGCGCGACTATATTAGAGCCGCAAATCCTGCAGACCCCCGCATAGAAGAAGCAAATCGAGATATCGTAAAAATGGTAAACGAGCATCGGAGAGGAAAATGGCTAGCTCACTTGGAAGAGTGCGAAATGGGCACCGCCAAGCTGTGGAAGACAATCAGGAGCCTCACATCCCCTCCCAAGCGGCAAGATCTTGCTGCTATTGCCTTCAACTGCGTGCGCAAAATTCACCCCGGCGAGCTGTGCCTCAGAATTTAACAGGCAGTTTGTGGAGCATCCAAAGGATGTGAGTAAATCCAACAGAGCCGTCCTCCGTCGGATCCGCAGACTCCCTCGAGAACCCAACCCACCCGACTTCACATCAGAGGAGGTGGCAAGCGCAATTCAACTTGCCAAAAACTCCATAGCTGTTGGACCATATGGCATTGCCACAGTCATGCTTAAGAAGCTCGTCAAAAATGGAGTGGAGTACCTTACCAAGCTCTTTAATCTCTGCATGTCCAGCCTGATTATCCCAGACATATGGAAAACTGGCAAAATCCTGCCTGTTCCCAACAAACCGGTAAAACCAGCTGAACTTGGTACCTCCTACAGGCCTATTACCCTGCTTGCTCTAGCAATTAAGATACTAGAAGCCCTCATACTACCCATCCTGCAGGAGCACCTCCCACTAGCGAGCCACCAACATGGTTTCAGGAAAGGCCGTAGCACGAGTACAGCGCTCTGCGAAATCGCCACCACCATCGCAGAAGGGCTCAACTCTATCAGCCCGCACAAGCGCACTGTACTTGTTGCACTCGACCTGTCAAAAGCCTTCGATACCGTGAGCCATTCCATCCTCCTCAAGAAGTCCAAATACAGGAAGCTGAAGCAGGGAGTTCCCCAAGGCGGAGTACTCTCCCCACTCCTCTTCAAATTCTACATTGCTGGCATGCCACCACCGCCCCCGGAATTCAAGTACCATCCTCGGATCGGATAGTGACTACAAAAAGGTAGTTGAGAGTCTTAACTCCTACCTCCCTACAGTCTCTGCATTCCCGGCTAGTCGAAACGTGACACTCTCACCAAGAAAATCCAGCTCGACCTTATTTACTACCTGGACCAAGATTGTAAATACGCAACACGAAGTCACTGTGGATGGAGGACAGATTCCCACTAACAAATACCCAAAAATTCTGGGAGTGACTTTCGACAACCTGTTTTTCTTCGCGAGGCACTCTGAAAACACTGCACGCAAAGTAAGAGAGAGAAACGGGGCGCTAAAGGCAATTGCTGGGAGTTCTTGGGGTAAGGAAAAAGAGTCGCTACTGGTAACGTATAAAGCAATCGGCAGAGTTCCTTGAGACTACGCTGCACCCGTCTGGACAGCTGCGCTTAGTGACACCCAATGGGGCAACCTCCAGCGAGCCGAAAACTCAGCCCTGCGCACCATTACTGGATGACGCACCATGGCCCATGTAGATTATCCATATCTACACGAGGAGACCCAGATACTTGGTGTTTGCGACCATTGCAGTATGTGAGCGAAACAGTTCCATGCAAATGGACTAGTAGGTGTTTGCGACCATTGCAGTATGCGAGCGAAAGAGTTCCATGCAAATGGACTAGTCGACTCACACGCAAACTATCAAGCCCTCCAAGTACTCGGCGACCCTGAACAGTTATCTGGCTGGATGTATGCCCAAAATTGCGGACTAACTCCACATGACACGCCTTATCTGTTTAATTGCCCAGCCGACCCCACAACACTCACACCACTACACCTCTAGACTCACCCCAGAGACGCAGCAGCCTTCCTTAGATTAGACTTGGGAAGCCCAACCTCGACTACAACCAATAACCCACTACCCTAAGATCCCTCTTTCTTTTCGAACTTCCTTTCTGAACTTTCTCTCTTTCCCTTAACAAATGCGTACATTTCTCTCTTCCACAGCCGTTACAAAAACAACCGAAAAGTTTGTTTAAGTGCCGGGACACAATGGGGGCAAAGAATAGATGGAGTGGGAGGTGTCACTTTCCCGATCTATTTTTCCAAATTTTCGGATCTCTTGAAATAAAGTCCCGGGGTTACGGACACACGGAGAAGGTCATAAGCTCTTAGTTCTTGACGCAAACGTATGTGAGAACTTTGATTTGTTCAGCTCCACCAACTTTTGTTCCACCCCAAGTGAAACCAAACAGAATGGGACGACGTTGGTACATCTGTCCGTAAGGTCCACACTAATTGCCACCAGCCCTCTGATGAACTTACCAACAAACCAAAGAATCCATTATACTGGTCAATCATACTAGGTCAATCCCACCAACGTCGCCTCGTCCTAGCTGGTAGCACTGGCGGCAGGGTAAACGCTATATGCCAACAGCCCTCACGTGAAACTTAGGGGGCAGGAAGAGCATTGAGGGAAACACACAACACACGTGCAACCAAAATTATTTGAACAAAAGCAATGCTTTCAATCATTTAGCCTCATCATCATCCGATTGGCTTCTTGTGACACCATAGCGGACGAAACGAAGTTGGGATCACTGTTTGCAGGACCCACGCGTACAACCAAGAATTACTAAGCATATGGTAACCTGCCCAATTCCAACAACGCCACCTCGCCCCAGGTGAACCCATAGCGACAAGTGGGGAATCACTACTACTGTGGGAAAGTTAATTTCACCTGCGCAATGCCCCTGTTTTATTTTATTCTTTTGACTCCTTGTTTTCCCTTTCTTCGGCTTGTCCACACGATCCTTGAAAATTCTTCACTTTCTTGTTACACTTGCTCTGCTGCCATTCTGTCACCCACTGTACTCCGTTGTCCGGTGAATTTTCTGGGGCGATCTGCCCACTCTTCATGCTAAATCTCGACTCCGTGAGCGATCTCGTGCCAAACAGCCGATTCGGAAACTGCACACACTGTGGCTCGCCCACCGCTGATTCGGAATCTGTTGGGTGGGACTTGGACGGGCAAGCGACGGTGCCATTCAACCGGTATTTCCGATTCGGTAATCGCAAATTGGAGCCGACCAAAGCCGATTCGAAAAACGCAATATTGGACCCGTGTTTGGGAGCGCGACGCTGCCGATTTGGAAACCGCATGGGTGCAGTGAGGCTCGTCCACTGCCGATTCGGAAACCGCAGGGTGGGAGTTTGTGACGGTGCTGTTCCCGTCCAGACTCAGATACCGATTCGGAAACCGCACACCTGACGTCGATCTCAGCCGATTCGTAAGCCGCACTAGTGATCCCTTTGGTTGCGGTAGTTGGTACTTACTTGTTGTTCTGCTGCTCCAATCTAATATCTAAACAAATATCTCTTCGTTGTCGGCTGCGCTGCTACGATGCTCAGACTCGATCCTCGCAGTGCCTTGATTTGTCACAGTTGGCTGGTGGGTGGGAGTGAAACAGGGTTCGAACTGTTCGAGATTAAGACGAAGACGGTTCGAGTTTGAGACAAAGACGGTTGCAGTCTAAAAATGAACTTGAGCCGAGCAATCGAGTTGTCTAGATATTATATGGTTATTGCCGATTACGCGAACTAAGTGAAGAGCCAGTACGCTGAGGCTCTGCTTTTATAGGCGTCTGAGAGAGGTCGCTAGCGACGTCGATAATCGTGCCCTCTGAAACAGTGCAATCGAGGTCGGCTGTCGTCAGCTGTTAGCTATCGACAGATGGCACGCGTTAGAGTACGCTCGTGTTCTGAATCTTTTTTCTTATTTATTACAATACAACACTTTTCCTCCTTGGTGAAGAGAATGAGCTTCGTATCAGTGTTTAAATTGCTTCAGTCGAAGTAGCAAAAGTCCCAAAATTTTTACTTTTCATAGCGTCGACTTTTTTCAACTTTTCAATATAAACTCTTTCTTCTGGTTTTGTGAAATACAAAGGCAACAGCAGCAGTCAACAGCAGCAGTCAACAGCCCAAAATGATTTTTGATCAAAAGCAAGCGATCAAAGCGATCGACGCTTCATCTTTTGATTATCATTTTGCTGTAAGTCAAATCAGAAGCACGTGTTCGCTCTTTGAACTCTACAGCATCACAAGTGCGACAGAAGTCTCTTTCCTGTTTTTGCATTTTGCAAACACAACAAAGCATTTAGTTAAATTTTGTTGGTTCATAATTCCAAGAAATATGTCGTGGCGACAGCGATTTGTTGTGTGAGTTGAGAGAAATAACGCGCCGGGCAAAATGCAAAAGCAGGAAAGAGATGTAAGAGACTTCTGAGGCGCTTGTGCTGCTGGCAAATTCTAAAATCGAACACGAGCTTCTGCTTCGACTTACCGAACGGAACAGAATCACCAGCGAAATGAAAGTCAAAAATGATGAAGCGACGAACGCTGCTGCTTGCTTTTAATCAAAAATCGTTTTGGAGTGTTGGCTGCAGCAGAATCAAAAGCAATCGAAATGAAACTTATGGCAGTTTTTTAAACACTGCTCCGTATCTCCTTGAGCGTGCTTCCCATTATGGAACTGAAGGTAGATGGGCATCAAGAATGCTTATAGAGGTCTTCCAGTCATACATATTAAACAGGTAGTCCATCATTAAGTTCTCCGTTCTTGGACGCGTTCTCTATAAATATAGCCTGATTTGTTAAGAGTTTTTTTTATTCAACGCACCAGTGTGGTCAAACGGTTAAAGCAACAGCGGCTGCTCTAGATAAAACATGTCACCCGGATGGAAGAAGATGAGGCACATTTCTTGCTAAATGGGCATTTGGGCTGATGAACAACCCGAAGAGACTCTCGAACTACTGTTACACCCACGAAAATGCTCTGTTTAGTGTGGTTTATGGGCTGCTGGAATCATCGGTCCGTATTTCTTCAAAAATGACGCCGGACAGAACATAACCGTTAATGGCGAGCGAAATAAAATTGCTTGATGTCGGCGACATTTGGTTTCATCAAGACGGCGCTACGGCAAACACAGCGCGTGAAACAATTGCTTTATTGAGAAACCATTTCGGTGAGCTTCTTATTTTGCGTTTCGGACCTGTCAACAGGCCGCCCAGATCATGTGATATCACACCACTGTAATATTTCCTGTGGGGATACGATAAGCTAGCCACGATTCAGGAACTGGAAGCAAACATTACTCGCATAATTCGCGAATTCAAATTCCGTGTAATTCTGGGAAGAAAAAGAGTGCAGCGTAGTCGCGGTCAACATTTGAATGAAATTATCTTTAAAGTAAATGTTAGAGATAGTTCTTTCAGTCTATAATAAAGATTCCACCATCCAATTCCATTTTTGTGTTTTATTTGTAATTTAAAAAAAAAGTGTATTCCCGTTTCCACAGATTTCGTTTTGAGTAGGATTGCTGGTCGGCTGAGGATCCAGTATTTTCTCTAGCTATTTTAGTAAGAAGTAATTGAGGCTGATCGGCCTGTTGTTTTTTGGGCTCATGCTTAAGCACAACGTATCTTGTCTTTCTGCCCATTGATGCATAGAGCTCATTGACATTCAGCGACGACGATCCGGATACCTGATTGTTAGCTACGTTTAAGGGCTCCTGGACTATAGTGGTTTTTATAAAGGTTGAGTTGCAGCACACTCACTTTCATGGGTGGCTCGCTTGCCTTTACTCGAACGAGTAGACTTTTACGGTTAGGTCGCCGTCCTTAGCATTCTTCTCTTCGTCTACGAGACTCTGGTTTCCAAACCTCCCACCTACCACCTCGCCTACCAGCAGGGTGTGCACTAGTTTTTCCTTGGGGTAGCTCTTCTTCCTTGGACTTCAAAAAGCATTAATGGCTTCGTTTAGAAAGGAATTAAGTCTCTGGTAACTACTTAAAGTTTGGCAACCAAGGCTCACTCGATAGTTTTCACCTCATTCGTCCACACAACTCAATCGAAAGTGGGCTTTGAGGAATCGGAGGCATCCATCATTATAAGGGTAAGCTCTCTTTCGTCCTGAAGCTGAGAAGAGAAAGAAGACTGCATTAATTCCTTCCCTTGACCATGTTGGGCCGTCCTTACGAGTGGAAGTGGGTCCTGGTTTCGGAGAACGAAAATGGCTTTCCTCTTCCATTATATTTCTCTAAGCCACTCTGATATTAACTACGGTACCCATGCACATCAGCTAAGACTCTTGAGTCTGCTTGCTCGTATGGCTTATGGTAGTAATGTTACAGCTGACCTGGCCTGCTCCCGTCTGTCAGAGGTGTGACCATTGGCTACTCCACTGCTTTCTGGTGGTCGCAGACAAGCCTTCTACTAACGTTTTGCCTAATTTCCAAGTCAAATTTCGACCTATTAAGATTTGCATTATAGTTCCATAATTGTTTGTATATATAGCCATGGGACAGATATCTCTTAAACATGGCTTGGGCTCAACTCTACTTGAAAGTGACACTAGGAATTACGCGGTTTTAGACCGAGGTAAATACAGGGTCCATGGAAGAACCAAAACCCTGCATGGGGGTTATACAGGAAAGATAACTTTAAAAGTGACGGGGTTGAAATCGTGTTGTGTTTGGTTTGGTAGTTCGAGTGGTGTTGTTAGTGTGGGCGACTATTGTGTGGAAGGCCTGGGTTTGACACCGAAAATTATACAATAACTAGAGTTATCGCATTGCGCTGCTTCGGTATTCTCAGTAGGAATTGCTACGATGATTCAAGGTTAAAATTTATGATTCATGACTTTCTTAAAAGTTAAAATTTGAATTAAACCGAATATTTCCCAAAAGAAAACGAATACTCTGAAAACTTCTTAATTTATGATGAAACATTTTATTGGGGGTATAAAAATGAATTTCTATAGGTTGTATTCTAGGCGTAATGTATGTACAAAAACACATTTTTTATTTGTGAAAATTAGACAATAGTAAACTCTTAGATCTACTTATAACATTTTATCACCGCTTTTGGAGTATTTCATTATTTGCACAAAAAACATTGGTGGATTGTCTACTTAACCGACATAAGCGAACGGAGGATATGGGGGTGGATAATAGTTTGGAAAGGATCCCGAATGCTGCATTGGAAGAGTGGCTGTTATTAGTCTAGTTACCGCTGTTGGTACGATTCCCGTTGAAAATATTGTTGTATAAGCTGTTCTTGCGCCAAAGGTCAATTTCAAAACCTTACTACTTGTTTCCGTAACAGTAGTTTGCACAATTTCAGTGGAAGTAATCAGTTGCTGCTGAGGTATGGGCAATAGTGGGTTAAAATAGGGATTTATCGAAAATGGATATTGAGTTGTTGGCAATGAAAGTGTTGAAACCTCAGTAACATACTCTGTTTTTTCAACCACTCCTACGGACTTTGATAACGTCCTTAAAATTGTATCAGAACCTCTTACGAGAGGCACGACATGCGACTCCCAAATTGTTTCCAGTTTTACAATCGGACGCGTTGAAGTTATTACGTTATTTGGTTGGCTTACGAAACTCATTAAGGGGTTTTGGATATTTTGCGAGTTACTAATCGATTCTTGAGGCTGTACTATGTTGGGTAAAGAACTTCCATTTTTGAATTCCGCTTTATTTTTTAATTTGCCGTCAAGTGCCTCATTATTGCCTTCATCTCCGAATTCCAGGTCCAAATTCAACTCCGAGCCAGCTTCATCCAAATTTCCCTCAAAGTCTTTGAAATTTTTAGAAGGATTGAAATTATCACCTAACGGCGATATGGTTTGAGTCACTGTTATTAGGCTAGTATAGTCATAAGTTTGAACCAATGTAACTTCTATTGTTTCATTACTTTTCTCAAAAATGATTGGCAAGATTTGAGTTTTAAGCTTGGTTTGCGTAATGGAAAATGACTCCGTAATAGTTTCTAAAACTGGGGTTTCCGAGCTATCGCTCCAATAAAGAGGCTTTAAAGTTGTTATACTTCCATCCAATGCCTTCTCCTTGGTCTGCGTAGTGGGTTCCAATATATTTTCGGTTAAGGGTCCGTCATCTTCGGAATATGCTTCTGTGTGTTCATCCTTAATTACTTTTTCAATAGTTGAAGTAACGGTCAAAAATCTAGTTTTTTTGACAACTCCCGCCTGAAATTAAAATTAAGATCATATAAAAAAGTAGCGATTTGAATTTTAGCTTAAGCAAATTTAGAAATTGAAATTTACTTCATTATCTATAATTGTTCCATATTAGTCCTCTAAATTTTAATACCTTTTAAAAAGCAACCAAATGTTAAGTTAGGTTAACTCGGACAGCCCCTAAGTGACCTCAAATGGATAGGTAGAGTGTATATTACAGTCAAGCTTGACCTACTTTCGTAATTGTTTTGTAACTTATTCATATAGAATTAGAGATAGCCTGCACCTTGGGTATACATTGTAAAAAGTTACTATAATTACCTGGAATGTGAAAGGGCTTTTAATTGTGGCAATTTCGTAGTAGGTATCGACGAAGTTTTTCGGTGTAGAAATTTCAACATTTAATGTTTGCACAAAGTGCTTAGGTTTTTCATCATTATTATTTGCCACAGCGCCGTTTTGAGAACCAGATGCTTCTAAATCCCTTCCTTGACCAATAGCCTTCTGTATTGGATCATCACTTTCGACGATATTTTCTGGCAAAGGATCATCCAGTTTAGCAGCATCACTTGGCGTGACAGAGAGCGTTGTATTATTTGTGTTCTTCCTTATGTTTACTTTGGGTTTGGGGGAGGATTTGTACTGCCATCGACCAGGACGTCTGTTAAGTTTAAATGCATTCTGGCTTGCAGCTGTTGTGGATTCCTCCACTAAACTGATTGTTTTTGTACGAAATGAGCGCCTTGAGTTTGTCTCAATCACTGATGGAGTAATTGAGAGCTTAGAGTTTTGCGTCGTTTTGTGTCTCCTGAAATAAAAGAAATATTATAATAAAGGTAATTAACCCCCGGTTTTGGGTGTAAAATACCCGACCCAAGGGAGCCGTGAACAATTGTCCTTTCTTTAATAAGACAATGCCAGTTTGCATTCTTTTTATAAAAGAAAATTTCTGAATGTGTTCACCTAGTTTAAATAAGAGCAGCCAGTTGCAGAGTACACTAAGAGACGAACACTTTCGTAACTACAACTACAATTAATAAAACTTTAGAGGGGAAGAGCCTCGACCGTTTAATGCTGGGGTGCCCATGCCCTTTCCACAAGCCACGCATTTGTTGTTGTTTGAAGCAAAGTAATAGCATTCGTTCCGAGCGCCATAAGCCTACAAAAAGCAACAACAAGTTTATATGCGGGCTCCCCTTTCTTTCTTTCCGAGTTAATGTTTTGTTGTTGGCGAGGGCAGGCCTGCAACAACAACAATATCATATGTGTCTCTCTTCTCTCTCTTTTATGCTTCGGGTAAACTCGAACGCAACAACAAAGTTGCTTCTGCATTGTCCGCGCTCGCCTCGCTCGTGTGCTTGACACAGAAACTGCCAAACGCACACACACACAACCAAAAATCGCGTTTCTCTTTCTATTTCCCGTGGTTGTTCTTGCTTGAGATATATTTTGTGCATTTGTATTGGTTTTCACGCGGCGGTAAGCTCATTCGGGGCACGCCTGGTTTAATGATTTAAGGTATTTGGAAATGGGCACTTTACAATAAGAGAAACTTTCTTATCAGTACACTTATAAAATTCTTTTAAATAATGTTTTCTAATCCTTTTAATGAGAAATCTAGGTACAAGATTAATTTTAAGTGCCGAGTTACGATTTAAGTTTTTATCTCATGGCAAACAAATAACTAATAAGTAGTACATTACCTTTTTCCCTTCGGACGTGATGACTTCCTTGTGCTTGTTCCTTTTATCTTTTCAGTAGTCTCTCGGTTAGATTGGACATTTTTACGGTGATGCTTTGTAAAGGCTTGTGTATGAGATATTGTATCTTTTGGTGTTCTATTTGGTTGTATTGATGGCGTTACCGTTTTTGTTATTCGAGTCGACGGGGACTGACGGGGTTTACTTCTTTTATCAGCATAAGTTGTAGACTGAAGTACCTGTGCATATTTTCCCGAAATATAAGTCCCCAATACACTTGTTTCTCTCATGACAGGCTGTCCATTTTTAGTATATGTATCGCTTATTTTTGTTATGAGCCCCGTTGGATGACTATCTCTTTTCAACGGCACATTTTTGTGTCGCTCGGGCTCAGACTTTGATTTTAAATTAATTAAGCGATATGTTTCTTCTGCGAACTCTTCGGGTTGCCGAGAAAGTAGGTCATATTCAGGGATGTTTACAAATGTTTCTATTGGCGAACTTGAAGCACTGATATTGTTTGAGATAGCTTTAGATGTAAAGGTCTCTTGTTGGGTGGGTAGATGATTTGAAATTAGAGGTGTTGGTTTAATTCCATCCTTATCCTTTTCTTTTTTTACGAAATGTGGCTTTGTTTCAATAATATTTATATGATTGCCACTCTTGTTGGCATGTATTTCTGAAATAAATAAACAGTGATTATATGATTACATACGCTACCTTTTACTTAACAGACTTAACCTCACTTTCTTATATTGAAAACATTACAATTTTTACCACAAGAAGACGAATATACCATAGCATGCCACAAATCATTAGTACGGATATTAAGATTTTGCGCTACATAGAAAATTACCACATCCGTCTGCGGTTGGATTATACCGTCATGAAAATATCTTTTGCTGGGTAAACGCTCAGGTCAGGACAGGTGGCCAGTAAATGCTTGTTGTAACTGACTCGCTTCTTTTCGGCTACTTTCTTATAGATAAAAAGTTGTCAGCTTCCGAAGAAGAGACAGCCACAGCAGTTAACAGGTGTTCAGTGTAAAGTGTCAGCTGCTGGAGATGAGCAGCAGAAGCCATAGAATTCCAGGTTGTGATGGCTGCAGCAGAAGATGAGTGATGTCTATGGATAGGGGCAGTGACCCGATCTGACTTCTGATGGAGTATCAGCATGCCTAGGATCACGAGACTCGGGACATCATCTTTATGTGGACACTCAGCTGGTTTATATGGGCTCTTAGCAGCGTTGGATTGAAGAGAAGTGTTGAACTTAAGATAATTTACGTCGATGCTACACACCTTAAATATTAACTTTTGTATCCGTGGCGTAGGCAGCTTTTAAGAGTTTTTATTTTGATTTTATTTTTATTGTTATCTTATTTATTTCATTGTTTTATTTACAAAATGAACTTAAGTTTTCAAGGTTTTTTGTGCCCTCTAGTTCCGATTTTTAAACTAATGAGGGGAATTGATCCCCTGAATACCCTTAACGCTTCGGAACAATGAATAACAAAGCACAACATAAGAGCTGCGAAGTTGCGCTGCAATAATTGCGAAAAAGTGCAAATAACACTTCCGAACGATATGATTGCTAGACTGCGACTGATTTTAAACTTATTTTAGGGCTTTGAGAAAGAATTGTTGATAAATTACTCAGACTTACCAAGTTGTGGAGAACTCTGGGGAGAAAACACCATAACGGTGTTTCCAATGGTAGTTGTAAAATCCAAGAATCCATAAACAGTTTGTGTTAATAGTTCAGGTTCGCCAGAGGATGCTAAAACAATAGACGTAAAAGTGGATCATTCAACTTACGACAAGAACTGTGAAGGTTGATTGTAAGTTCTTAGAAGGGACTAAAATCGAAAGAAATATTGGTTCTGTCATCAGCTTCACATCAGTTGACGAACGACTAGCCGCGCTCAGACTTTATGCAAAATCTCTTAATATTAGCTTTATCTGTGCACACGCGCCAACAGAAGACAAGAGAAAACTATAAGAGCGCTGCCCCGATCACGACATTAAGATCGCGCTAGGCGATTTTAACGCTAAAATTGGGAGAGAAAGAGTCTT